>CAUYON010051000.1:0-30987 GCA_963573935.1 Arctocebus calabarensis | reverse complement strand
GAGTCTCTTGCCTCTGCCTCCCAAGTAGCTGGGACTACAGGCGCCCGCCACAACGCCCGGCCATTTTTTGGTTGCAGCCGTCATTGTTGTTTGGCGGGCCCTGGTGCTGGATTCGAACCCGCCAGCTCAGGTGTACGTGGCTGGCACCTTAACCCGTTGAGCCACAGGCGCCGAGCCTGGCCCATGTTTCTTGTGAATGAGTTGTATAGGGTGAGTTGCTGCAGACAGGAGTGCCCGTGGGGTGTCCCCGAGCCCTTCTCTGCATGTGCCCCGACTGACAGCTGCATGCCTTATCAGCGTGTCACAGCCACAGCCAGTTTGGCAGTCCTCACCCGAGAACACGTCTACCCTGGCATTACAGGACTTCTGGGTTAACGGGCAGGGCTGGGCCAACCTTGTTGATGTTGCTTCTTTGATATTTCTGCCAGTACTTGTCTGTATCAGGTAAATAATACAAGGGGAGCCTTTAGAAATGGACATTTCATTCAGTTGGTAACATAAATGGGGCTATGAAGAAGACCTCTCAAAACTTCCAAAATGTTCTGATGCTGCTCAGATTAAAAATATCTGGCCAGGCATCTGCTTGGGAGGTTGAGGTGGGAGGATCACTTGAGCCTGGGAGTTTGAATGTATCCGGGCAACAGAGCAAAACCCTCTCTACAAAAAAAAAATATGATTGTAATTTTACTGCCCTAGTAGATAGAATGTAGCTTTTAGAGTGAGCTGGTCCTGGGTCAGACCCCAGCCTCACAAGCTTATCAGGGCAGTGGTCTTGGTTGGTTGGTTCGTTTATTCATTCCTTTTTTTTTTTCTTCTAGAATTAAAAAACAATCAGAAAAGTACAAGCAAAAATACAATAACTTTCTGCATTCCCACTACCCAGAATTAACTCGTTATATTTATAGGCTATATTTTCCTTTGGTCATTTTTATCCAGTGACCTAGCACAAAATTACCCCAATAATATATGAGCGTATGAGTGTGTGTGTACACACACTTTTACTTCCCATGCTGTAAGAAAATAGTATCTCCCTTGTTGGGTTAAATAAGATGAACTAAATTAAAGCACCTTGTCCAGTCTGATCCATGGTAAACAATTGGTGGGTGGTAGTTGTTTAGCTGCTGTTACCCCTCCTCCCCTATAAATGCATCCTCTTTAGAAAATATAGTTCTGAGAGACCTACAAGCTTATAACGGTGACTTTTTGGACAGGGTGTTTCTCCTTCAAGGGTGTATTAGTGAGCCCCAACCGGAGGAATTGGTGCTAATACACACAGGAATATAAAATACACCGGAAAACTTATTTATATTGCAAATAATGAAAATGTATTCACAGACCTGAACTTTCTGCTAAATGATGGATTGCATTCGGTAATTTTTTTTTTAAATGGTTGAACCAACTTTCAGAAAATTGCATGTATTATTAAAAATGCTGTAACATTGAGGAATAGAAAGATTGGGAGGAAGATGGCTCATTTAAACTCTGCTCTGATAGATTGATTTCTTGCTTGCGGTGGTCTTGCAAAGACAGTGACTGCTGGGCAATTAATGCTGGGCCTTTATTAATTTATGAAGAGCAGGGAACGGTTGGGCTGTCTGCACTGTGGCACATCACCGTGAAGTGCCATGTTAAAAAACCAAAATGATGAAAAATGTGAGCATTTTGTCCATTTAAATGGATGTTCTTTTTCAGGGCTTCCTGGAGTGGCTTGGTGTTAGACTCCAGGTCAGAACGGCTGGTAGCATAATTAAAGAGCAAAGATGCTCAAGTGACCTGGTGGCATTGTTGGTAATCTATGACGATGTTGTCATATAAGTTTGAAATGTCTTAAAAAGTATTCTAAGCACCTACTGATGATGGAATACGTAATATTTATGCAGAGAGCTACTGTGTGCCAGGTACTCCGGCAAGTGCCTTCCTTACCTGTATCATTTGCTCCTGAGAATGACCCTTGTGAAGGGGATGTGTTAGCTGTCCCTTTTCTGGATAGGCAAACCAAGGTAATTTAACTTACCCGTGTCACAACACTGGTGCTGCAGCAGGATTGAAACCAAGGCAGCTCGTTGCAGCACCTGTGCCTTTTAGCTACTCACCTGTGCTGACTGCCATTGTATCTAGACTTTTTTTTTGTAGAGACAGAGTCTTACTTTATCGCCCTCAGTAGAGTGCCATGGTGTCACACAGCTCACAGAAACCCCCAACTCCTGGGCTTAGGTGATTGTCTTGCCTCAGCCTCCCGAGTAGTATTTTAGGAAAATACAATCTCACTCACATAAATGGCAACTGCAACCAAAAAATAGCCGGGCATTATGCCAGGCGCCTGTAGTCCCAGCTACTTGGGAGGCAGAGGTAGGAGAATTGCTTGAGCCCAGGAGTTGGAGGTTGCTGTGAGCTGTGATGCCACAGCACTCTACCCAGGGTGACAGCTTGAGGTTCTGTCTCAAAAAAAAATTTTTTTTTGGGTGACTCCTGTGGCTCAGCGAGCAGGGCGCTGGCCCCATATACCGAAGGTGGCAGGTTCAAACCCGGCCTCGGCCGAACTGCAAAACAACAACAAAAAAAAATAGCCGGGCGCTGTGGTGGGTGCCTGTAGTCCCAGCTACTAGGGAGGCTGAGGCAAGAGAATCACTTAAGCCCAAGAGCTGGAGGCTGCCCCAGCTACTAGGGAGGCTGAGGCAAGAGAATCGCTTAAGCCCAAGAGCTGGAGGTTGCTGTGAGCAGTGTGACGCCACGGCACTCTACCCAGGGCGATAAAGTGAGACTCTGTCTCTACAAAAAAAAAAAAAACATTTTACTAGGGTGGCGCCTGTGGTTCAGTGAGTAGGGTGCCAGCCCCATATACCGAGGGGGGTGGGTTCAAACCTGGCCCCGGCCAAACAGCAACAACAACAAAAAGTAGCCGGGCGTTGTGGCGGGCGCCTATAGTCCCAACTACTCGGGAGGCTGAGGCAAGGGAATTGCCTAAGCCCAGGAGTTGGAGGTTACTGTGAGCTGTGACGCCACAGCACTCTATGAAGGGTGACAAAGTGAGACTCTGTCTCTAAAAAAAAATTTACTATGAGTGCCTACTATGTGCTAGACCCTGTGCTAGAAAATTATTTTGTATTTTCCTAAAATGCATTATGGTATTTAGTTTTCAAGCATCAGGAAGACTTACAATTTAGAGAAACCAGGGTATTTTTTTTTAGAGACAGAGTCTCACTTTGTTACCCTTGGTAGAGTGCTGTGGTATCACAGTTCACAGCAACCTCCAGCTCTTGGGTTTAGGCAATTCTCTTGCCTCAGCCTCCTAAGTAGCTGGGACTACAGGCGCCCGCCACAGCGCCCGGCTATTTTTTGTTGTTGTTATTGCAGTTTGGCCGGGCTGGATTCGAACCTGCAACCCTTGGCATATGGGGCCGGTGCCCTACTCACTGAGCCACAGGCGCCACCCCAGAGGTAATTTTTTCAAAAAGATACACTGTATTCCCTCCTTGAGAGCTTGTACAGCTGACTGCTGCTGACCTGAGGCCATACTCACGGTGCCCTGCCAAGGGACGCTGTGTCGTGGCATGGAGTAAAGACGGCTGGGATTAAGGGTGCTCCGCTGCCATGTCGTACAGGGAGCTGTCGGCCCCACTCACACCACTTCTAGGACAGAAGAATACAGAAAGTGTATTTATTAAGAGCTGTCTGCTTCCTGTATTACCAAAATCTTAAGTTGACTTTCGAAAACAAGAACATGAATTTGACCATTACCAAGTCTACTATTACTGGTGAATTCCTGTGTGTTTATGACAGTAAAGATAGAAAGTAGATTTTCTCCTTTTGGAAATGCTGAGCTCCGTAGTGACTGGAATATTGTAAATATCTGTCACCTGTGTTCAGGAGATCTGCACCTTTCTTTTATTGGGGCTCTTTACATGATTTGAAATCCTTTTCCGTTCACTCCCCTGTGATTCACCCATGGCCCAGTGTTCTGTTAACTTGTCTTTGAAACCTAGGAAAAACAATGACCATTTCTGTTACATTCTTCTTTTAAGTCATTTTTTTTTTAAATACTGACTTTTGAAATACAATGCCAATTCTCTTCACACGGGTCCAGGTGCTATTTGTGGGAATTGTTCTCAGGATAACATTTTTGGCTAATATTTTTTTCTTCCTGGTTCTCTGCATTGTCTTAAACGCAAGCTTCATTTGAGGAAATAAAGTTACCAGCTGCTTTATGGGTTTATAGAAAAAGTAGTAACAGCAGAGTATAAGTGGAAGCAGGAATTGCGAAGGTCAGCTGTTAGGAAAGATGTTTTCAAAAGGAGGTTCTGCTAGGAATCAGGAGTCGGCTTCCATTTTTTAAATTAAAGTTCAAATTGATTTCAAAGTAGGATTACTGTAGCAGCCCCTCTTTGAATTGGAATGAAACAAATGTAACCACAGAAAAACAAGAAGGAAATAAAGTAAAAAAAAATGCAAAGTATTTAGTTTCAAACACACATACGTAGCCATGCACAAATATATACTTTTAATTTTCATATTTGAGATGAAGACTTGGGTCCAGTTTAATTGCATGAACTTCTAATACAATAATGATCTAAAGCTAATGTAAGATTCTTATTAAATACATAAAAATTTGATTTGTTTGGCATACTCTTTTTAAATCATGGAAGGGTAAACATTTTAGAAATAGTCTTAATGAGGACCAACACCAAAAGGTTTAAATTTCATTTTACCTGAACATATCACAACCCAAATTGTATTGTCTGAGAATTGCAGTCGGCCAATATATTGGATTGAAGAATTCTAATAGTATAATAGGCTGAAAAATCAGTTAAATTGATCTCAGAGAATCATAGAGTTGGAAGCTACTTTTCTGATAGTCCAACATCACCTCATTTTATTTTTATTTATCTTTTTGTTGAGACAGAGTCTCACTTTGTCACCCTCAGTAGAGTGCTGTGGCATCACAGCTCACAGCAACCTCAGACTCCTGGGCTCCAGTGATTCTCTTGCCTCAGCCTCCTGAGTAGCTGGGACTACAGGTGCCTGCCACGATGCCCAGATATTTTTTTTCTTTTTCTTTAGCAGACCCAAGCCAGGTTTGAACTCTCCTGCTCCAGAGCATGTGGTTGGCACCCTAACCACTGAGCTATGGGCACCTACCCCTCACCTCATTTTAAATGTCCTTTACAGGTCAAGGGGGGTGGATCGCTTGAGCTCATGAGTTTGAGACCAGCCTGAGCAAGAGTGAGACCCCCATCTACAAAAAACTAGCCACACATTGTGATAGGTGTCTACAGTCCCAGCTACTGGGAGGTTGAGGTAAGAGGATCACTTGAGTCCAAGTGTTTGAGGTTGCTGTGAGCTATGATGCTACAGCACTCTACTAAAGGTGACAAAGTAAGACTCTCTCTCTCTCTCTCTCTCAAAAAAAAAAGTCCTTTACAGCAGCCTTTACAGACTCCTGGGCTCATTTGAGCACCCCAGAGGACAGGAGGTTGACCAGCTCCTGAGGCCGAACGTTCTGGTACATTACAGCATTCTTGGATTTTGCTGGCATCTGCCTCTCTGCAGCTCCCACTGGGCAGTTCTGCTTCAGCCCTTTGGAGCAAACACCAAGCATTCCCACCCGGTGAGAGAGAGAGGAGGGTGTGCGCTGAGCCCTCCGTGGGTATCCTGCGGGTCAGACCCGAGGCAGGGCCTGGGTCCTGTGCAGTGCAGGCCGAGCCTCTTCTGTGCAGCAACAGCAGACACAAAAGAAGGGTGCCGTGGTATAAATGCCCCGAAGGCCTGCATTGTGCCCTGACTTCCATCATGCTATTTAATTCTCACAGTCACTCAAATGTCATTTGTCCTCAGGATGAGAAACTGAAATCTGCATATAGAGTAACTGGTTCCAGGACCTGGAGCCGGCATCAGGATTCCAAGCTTGACTTGCTGCGGTGGGAGGGTCTCACAGGAGGGGGACACAGTTCCCCATCAGTTCACACACCTGCCATCGCTTCTTCTGAATGAACGAAAGCCCCCAGGCCTGCCAAGCCAACATTCCTGTTGATTCTGCTCTCTTCCCTTCCTGATGTTTGTCTCCTTACCTTCGACATTAAGCATATCACTTTCAAAGGCGTCGCGCTTCTGGCCGTTTCTTCCGGCTGCCCTGCCTCTTTCTTGTAGTGAGTTGAAGAAGCTACTTAAGGCCTGCCTCTCTGTGGCTCTGAGGAGAGTGGTTTCCTGTGGAACTGGCCACAGCTCCTATCTCCTTAGGAGATGTCACTCTTTACTACAGTGACATCTGTTGACAGAGAGGAAGGGGCACCTCTCTTTTACACCACCAGACCCTCACCCTTTTTATTAGCATAAGTGCAAATGTCACCATCTCCTGCCCGGTGGGCAATAGCACTGTGTCTCATGACCTGGCACGGTATGTCCCGACCCTCAGAGATGGAAGGGCGAGTTCCAGGCCCTCTTCCCCAGAGCAGTGGTTCCTCTCCCCTCACACACTTCCAGGGCTTTTCCTGGTGGTGGTGCACTAGTTCTGTTTAGTCCCTGAGGATAACCACATAGACACTTAATGTTTTAAGGTTTTACTGTTAAACAAAAATAGCAGTGTCAGGAAGTCACAGAAGCCTCAGACTTGCCTGCCCTGGAAGCCTCCTGGACAGGCTTTTACTCCCGTGTGGAGCCCTCTTTTCTTTCTGGTCTCTTCCCCTTCTTCCGTTCATGGAAAAGTATGCTCTCGAGGAAGCCCCTTCCCAGCATGAGGCCCTGAAAAACCAGGCACTGCCAGACGGTCCTTAATTTTTCTTTAGCCTGGGAGCTTGTGTCTGTGGGGATGACCCCGTGTCGGCGCGAGAACGCCAGGGTGTTTCCTCAAAGCCCTAGTTTCTAAAGAACCCAAATGCGACAGTTCCATCTGTTGTGGCGTTTTGTTGGGTCTTCCTTTGTCCAAATGCATCTTCAATCATAAGTGTTCTGGACTGTGGCAACAGTCCATGTACACTTTGTCCAAATATGAATTCACTGATATTTCTTGATTAGTAGAGATCATTCAGTTAGGAAGGAGTGATGGTAAATTGGCCTGGCCACTGCTATCTCCGGGCAAGGTCCCCAGCAGCCTGTTTCCCCTCTAAGTTGGTCAGATAGCTTTTTTTGCTTTTGGAAAACAATATTCCAGACGTGAAATAAGAACCTATGAGTCACACAATAAATACAATACTAGGCTTGTGCCACGGCTGCTTTGGGAGCATTGTATTTTAGTGCTCGTTTAATTATCTGTTTACTGTCCAAGTTGCCAGCCCTGCCTTTTCTCTCATGTAAACAAAACAATATTGTTTAATTCCTTTGCTGCTCATTACCATAATAGTAGAAACTTATTTTTTTAAATATCAGGTTTACGTTTTCCTTGTAATAAATCCAAAGGAGGTAAAACTGAATGTTCTTTCTGAACATAAACTCCTGTCACTGTTAGTAAGGAAAGTATTATAGATGGTGGAGAATTTCTGCAAAAGCCTTTTTTTCACCCATGACACATGGGTGAGTTGGCAGTCTAGGGTCTGGAAGTCAGCTTTGGAAGTTTGGAAATTTCATTTCCTTAGCTCACTGAGTGTTGAGCGAACTTGGATATTTATTTATTTATTTTTGAGACAGAGTCTCACTCTGTCACCCTGGGTAGAGTGCGGTGACATCATAGCTCACAGCAACCTGAAACTCCTCGAGCAATTCTCTTGCCTCAGCCTCCTGGACTGGGACTATAGGCATCTGCCACAATGGCCTTCTAGTTTTTTCCATTTTTAGTAGAGAGGGGGTCTCACTCTTGCACAGGCTGGTCTCCAACTCCTGAGCTCAGACGATCCGCCCGCCTCAGCCTCCCAGAGTGCTGGGATCACAGGTGTGAGGCATAGCCTGGCCGGTATTGACTGTTGTTCACTGGTCAGTTCATTCTCTCCTCTGCAGCACAGTCTGTAAAGCCAAGTGACAGTCAGGAGTTTGCTTGGTCAGCATGACGTCTGAGGGAGCTGGGTGGTCTGAGTGGCATGTGTCACACAGCCCCGGGAGCCGGGACAGTGCCGTTGAGCTGGATGTGAATAGCTCCTCTTGTGTAACAGAACACAAAACCCTCTAAGGTTTGAGCAGACGAGAGCCTTGGGAGACGCGGCCGTGTGTGCAGTCACCAGCTGTGCCCTGGATCTTTCCTCTCTGCCAATTCTATCCCTTGATCAGGGTGTTCGCTGCCCTCTCAGCTCCAAGGGCATTCTGTGGTGCTCACTAAAAAACTGGCCAGACGGAGGCAAACATCAGACCTCTTCCTTCTGTTCTCAGGACAACTGAGATAGGCCGTAAAACAATGAGTATCTTCTTAAAATTAAGAGAAAGCTACAGTATATAAACATGTACCCAAACTGTAAAGCATTAGTCTGGTGGAGGAGACTATGGCAATTAGATTTCTGAGCTTGGTGTTAAAGGTTAGGAGATGTGAGCTAGATAGTGAATTACAACCAGGTTAAACCATGACTCCCTCTTCTAGGGTGATGCCTTTCCAAAGCGTCTTTACCTCAGTCGGGCAGCTACAAGTGAATAGCTTACCTGTCCTTCATCAGTCTGGTTTGCTTCTGCAGATGACTCATCTCATTTTAACAGCTCTTAGTTCATTCTTAGAGTTTTACCACTTTTGATGTTCTTAAATTTGGGGGGCATATGCTGATTACAAAAATCAAGTGTGTCAGTTGCAGGAAGGACTTCTTTTTCTGTCTTGTTCAAAATATTATTATGAAAGCATTTTAAAAGTATTCAATAATTTTTCAGTCGATAGTGAGCCTTGTTTTTGATGTTCAAACACACCTTTTTAGCAGCTCTTGTGTCCTTTTGATATGACCCCATTAATCTTGGAGCATTTCTTTCCTTTCTGAGTGCATTAAGATGTCTCAGACTCGGCTTGGCGCCTGTGGCTCAACGGGCCAAGGCGCCAGCCACCTACACCTGAGCTGGCAGGTTTGAATCCAACCTGGCCTGCCAAACAACAATGATGGCTGCAACCTAAAAATGGCCGGGCATTGTGGCGGGCGCCTGTAGTCCCAGCTACTTGGGAGGCGGAGGCAGGAGACTCGCTTTAGCCCAGGAATTGGAGGTTGCTGTGAGCTATGATGCCACGGCACTCCATCCAGGGTGACAGCTTCAGGCTCTGTCTCCAAAAAAAAAAAAAAAGTCTCAGACTCATCTTGTACTTGTTCTGGTCCAGATCTGGAATCAGTCACTCCACAAAGGAGCTTTTTGTTCCTTTTAGTGCAGAATGGTCTGTAGAGACCACAGTCTGGGTGCTTGGAGTGTCTGTTGCTGCTGTGTTGACCCTACTGCTCTTCTAAACCTAGTTAGTGGATTTTTTTTTTTTTTTTTGAGATACGGTCTCACTGTGTGGCCTGGTGGCCTGATCATAGCTCACTGCAAACTTGAGCTCATGGGCTCCCAAGTAGCTGGGGCTACAGGCGTGTGCCACTATGCTGGCTTTTAAAATTCAACTTATTAGTATTATTAATATAGTATGTTATTCTAAAATCACAACTAGAAAAGGCACATCAAGAGAGGTTTCAGTTTTCCATTCATGTCTCCTCGCTGTTCCCTCTTCTACAACTTTTTTAAAAAATCATTTTTGATTTGTCTATCTGGTGTTTCTATTTCTAAATGGCACACACAAATATTTTTATATCCCCACCCCAACCCCCTCCTTTTTTTTTTGCAGTTTGGCCGGGCCGGGTTTGAACCCTCCACCCTCAGTATATGGGGCCGGCACCCTACTCACTGAGCCACAGGTGCCGCCCCCTTCCTCACTCATTTTATTATTATTTTATTATTATTATTATTTTTTCTCACTTATGGTGAAAATCTACAGGTCCTCCCAGGCCGGAGCGGAGCAGCGGGCCCACGCGGCCACGGAGAGGTGTACGGGCGGATCCAGAGGGGGGGGGCGAGACTGGGAGGCGCTGAGGGGAGTAAAGTCACCTGCCGGGCACACTAAGAGCCCGAACGTCGCTGCTACCCAGTCATTGTGTAACCAAACAGCCCCTTCTGTCCGCTTCGTCGTGCGGCCGGCGGACGCCCCTTCCGAGGCGCTCAGACGCCGGGTCAGGTGCATCTAACGCGCTCTGGCGTCCCCTCCAGCTCCTCCCGGGTCTTTGCAGAAGCGCGAATTCGCCGCCGCTGCTTCCGGTCCACGAACTCAGCCGCTCTCCACTCCCCACGCAGCTCCCCGCGGCCGCGCCGCCCCGGCTCCGCCCCAGCTGCGCTCGGCTCCGCCCCTGCCGCCCAGGCCCCGCCCTTTCCCCGCCTCCCGCCACGCCGTGCTCGGCTCCGCCCCTGCCGCCCGGCCCCGCCTCCCGCCGCTTCGGCTCCGCCCTCGCTGCGGTCCGCCCCACCCCGCCGCGCTCGGCTCCGCCCCTGCCGCCCGGCCTCGCCTCCCGCCCCGCCGGCTCCGCACTGCAGGTGCCCGGGGCTGCGCTGCGCTCAGCGGCTCGCGTGAGGCTCGGCAGCTCCTTCGACCCAGAGCGCCGGCTGCGTCGTCGCAGCTCCCGAAGGCCCCACGGCCGCGCCCGTGCCGAGCCCTACTAGCGAAGCCGTGAGGTCGGCGGGGCAGCCCGGCCCGACGCGGACGGTGGATGCGGCAGGACAAGCTGACCGGCTCCCTGAGGCGCGGGGGAAGATGCCCGAGGCGGCAGGGCAGCGGCGGCGGCGGCGTGGGCACCATCCTGAGCAACGTGCTCAAGAAGCGCAGCTGCATCGCCCGCACCGCGCCGCGGCTGCTCTGCACCCTAGAGCCGGGTGAGGCCGCCGGGCGCCGAGGGCCTGGGAGGGCGGGGCGCGCGCGGGGCCGGGGTCGGGGGGCGCAGGCGAGGCCGGGGTCGGGGGGCGCAGGCGAGGCCGGGGAGGTGCGGCGGAGCCGGAAGGCGGGCGGCTGCCCCCGGCGGAGGCCGCGCTGCCGTTTGTGCCACGGGCCCGCGGGGAGCCTGAGCGGGATCGCGGTGTGCGGGGCAAAGAGCGCGGCGCGGGCTTCAGCGAGGGGTCGGGGGCGGGGGGAGGCGGCGCGTTTGCCTGGGGCCCCTGCGGCCCGGAGCTCCTGGGTGCTGCGTGGGGCTGTGCTGCGGGCCGGGCCTGTTGTCTCAGCCCCCGCAGCCCGCGTTTGCACGTCCCTGCTCGCCCGTGTCGCCTGCCTGGGTTCGCAGAGCTGGGCCCTGGCGCGGACGAAGCGCTGCGCTCCGCCTGTCCCGGGAGGGAGGCGCCCGCTGGGCCCCGGGGACTCTGCGCGGAGCGGGAGGGGCCCAGGCCCCGGGTCCCGGACTGGGAGCGCGCCGCTGCTCTTCCCAACCTCGTGGCTCCTTTGTTTTTCTCCCCTAGGAAGTATCTGGTTGCAGAGGCTGTAGTATTTATTTCCGTCGTCTTTTACTTTTTTTATTTTTAATCTCTTTCCCACGTTAAAAGTGTTTTGTATTTCTGAACCCGAACAGCTGTGATTATCGAATGAAACATAAACCATCTCCCCACCCCTCTTCAAGTTACAAGAAAAGGGAGTGAAAATGACCTGATTTAAGCTTTTGCATGCAGGCGAGGAATGGTCACTCTCAGTTAAACCCTCTCACTCATTTGTGATCACGAGAGGACGGGCAGGCTGGTTTCCACACGCGCAGTCAGTCCGCGTGACTCCGGCAGGTGCCCGCGGTGCTGACCGGGAACGTGGGGCGTTTCTGCAGGAGAGCGCATCTGTGGGGCCGACTGCCCAGGCTTTGTTAGGACAGAGCAAACATCCTGCCCGCCGCGCCTCCGTTCAGCACCCGGGTATGGACAGCACCCTCACTGGGAGGTCGGTTTGCACCGTGCTTTAAGGCTTGCTCTGGAGCTGGGGGACCTGCGGCCACTTGTCACCGCTCTACTCTGGGCAACACTAATTCAGTAAGCCATCTGAGCGAGATGAGGATCCGTGGGGGTACTCAACAGTCCTTTGGACAATAAAATCTTCACTATCCAAGCCAAATATGGTTTTGCCCCTGAAGCTTTGAAAACAAAATATCAAGACATTGATGGGATGCCTGGGACTCTCTCCCACAACTTGCCTTTATGAATCTGGGACCCAACTCAGTATTCACAGCGTCCTTGCAGGGCCCAGGAGGGCCGTCTACCTGCTGTTATGGACTTGGGCAAATCCAGCCTCTGGGCTCCATGTATATGTTTGTTTACAAAGACCAGCCTACTTGATTGTTATTTTATACATTTTGAAGACTGTTCCTCTCCATACCAGCCCCTGCAGGGAGTTGTGTGGCGGTTATCAGGTGTTTAATCTGCAGTCAGCTGCTGGAGAAGCTGCAAAGCCCTCATGGGACTTACACAGTTTGCAAAACCGAATGTTACAAGTGTTTGGTGTTTCTTGGGCCTTGAACTTTTGAACAATGTCTTTAAAGAGTGACTTAAAATGTCATTTCATTGATTGTGAAGTTATACAAAAAGAATACATAGCATTTTGAGATTTGATTTTTTAAAAAGAATTTAAGTGGGAGTAAAAATCATCATGCTTTTTCACTTCAATAACAACACATAATTTTAGCATGGAATCCCAAATAAAAGCCCAATACAAGTATTAAACATAGATTCTTCATACATTTTCCCATTTATTTACTTCTGTTTGTGGGTTTGGGATTCCAGTCAAAGAAGTTTATCTAAAGTTGCAGGTTACTTGAAGTCAGTTCTATTTTTAGCTTGTAGTCTGTAATTTAATAAACACACTGTCTTCTCAAGATAGGATTTAAAATAGGCTATATCAAGATGGAATTTAAAAATACATGAATGTCTTCACATGGAATTGTTCTAAATGATCATTCCGTAAAAGGGAAGAGTCAGTGATGTTGTTATTATTTATTTGATACTCCATTGAAGTTTCCTTAGTATATTACTCCATGCAAGTGTCCTAGAAAAACAAACTCTGTCAGTAGAGAATTCTCTTTCTAAATTTCACAAATATTAATTACACTGTGTTAGGTGATTTGTAGTTAATCATAATGATAGTCCTCCGAGATAGACATTGTTATTCTCATTTTAAAGACAAAAGAGAATTGAAACCTGGCATGCTGGGTTAGGTCTGTAGTCCCAGATCCTCGGGCCAGGGGCTCTAGGATTCTGTGTGCCATGATCACACCTATGAATAGAACCTGTGCTCCAGCCTGGGCAATATAGTGCAACCCTGTCTCTTAAAAAAAAAAAAAAAAGAAAGAAAGAAAAAGGCAACTGAGGCTGGCAGGTGAAGTAATTTGTTTAAGTCTAGGAACCAAAGCTGAGTGGACCAGGCCTGTGGTGCTGGTTTTTGTTTTGCACTGCTCCAGGCAGCCGTGGGAACCACCAGCCCCTGTGATAATCTCTGTTCTATTGCCATGGCCTATTTTCCTGTTTTAATAATCAATTTACTTTTTATTTTGACAAAACTGGCTAGAATTTAATTTAGAAACTTTTAGAAAGTTTATGATGATTCAGGAGAATTAAGATTTTACTTGTATTTTAGATATAACTTGTCTCAAAAAGTAATCGCTATTTATGTATCTTTCTTTCTTTAGGAGTTGATACAAAGTTGAAGTTCACTCTTGAGCCATCTTTAGGTCAAAATGGTTTTCAGCAGGTAACTACTTTTGGCAACTGATCACTTTTGGCTGCAAGAATCTTTGGCTGTTACCCTCAGTGTGCTGTTCAAATGTTGCTATACATAGGTCACTACAAAAGTTTTGAGACAGTCTGTGTTATAGTCCGTTATTTCACTTCCAAGTAACACAGTCGACAGCTTCCTTTCTGATGCATGCAAGTTTCAGATAGCTCAGCTCACTGGTGTTTCTGGGAGGGCTTCATTTGTTTCCATCTGTACAGATTTTATGTCTCTTGATTTTTGTGCATCTCGAAACTGTCATAATGACCCTCATACTCTATGGATGTTAAAATTGGAGAAAGTTTGAAATGTGCTTACCCAGGTTGATGTTATTTCTTTTTGATCCTAGTGGTATGATGCTCTCAAGGCCGTTGCCAGACTGTCCACAGGAATACCGAAGGAGTGGCGGAGAAAGGTAGGGAGGCCAGAGGGCTGACCAGGGCCATCACGCTGCCTTTAGAGACTGTATTCTAGATTTAGTGATTTAAAACCTGCCTCTTCATATTCATTGACACAGTAGGTATTTATTGATTATGCCTTCTGTGCCTGGTACTGTTCTAGGTTCTAGGGATATAGCAGTGGGAAAACAAAAACAAAACAGACCAAAGTTTTTGTCCTCATGGAGCGTACAATGAATAAAATACAAAGTATGTCAGATGGTGATGGATAAAATGAAAGTGTCATGGATAAAAATAAAACAGAAAAAAACCAAGAGGTGTGGGAGCAAGGGACTTAGTAGGCGGGGTTTTAAATAGCAAGGTGACGTTTGAGCAGGGCCCTGCAGGAAGTAAGAAGTCAGCTGGGTGAAGGCAGTCCCAACAGGGAGCCATGTAGATACCCTCAGCCGTCAGGCTGGACGTCTCTGGAGTATCTGAGTGGGGGCGGAAGGGGAGGTAGGAGGAGGGGTGTGGTGGGTTGGGGGTGGCTACAGCAGGGCTTGGGCTGTTGCTCTGTGAGAGACAGGAAGCATGGGAAGTTTTGAGCAGAGAGGGGACCTGCCCTGACTTACGGTCCAGCTGGGCTGCTCTGGCTACTGACCAAGACGGAGCAGGAGGAGAGTTGCAATAATGAGGCAGGTCTCCTGCTGTGAGAGCGGGTCAGGGCTGTGGCTGTGGAGATGGAGAGAAGGGGTCAGATCTACCATGTCTCAAAGGCTAGGCTGACACGAATCCCCATTGAACTGAATGTAAGGTCTAAGAGGGCTGTCACAGGTGACGTCCAGATTTGGGCTGAGGACAGTTACCATTTCCTCATGGGTGGGGGGGGGGGACAGGTGTGTGTGTGTGTCTGTCCCGTTGGGGTGGAGAGCTGAAGTGATTGGTTTGGACCTGTTAAGGCTGAGATGTCTGTTAGACATCTAAGTTGAAGGCTTCAAGTGGGCCTGAGTATATATTCTGATTCTTAGAAGAGAGTTTGGTTAGAAATATTAAGCAATGTCAACTGTGTCCAAAAACCAAAAGTTGAAATGCACTTTTAGGTTATTAATTTATAATTAATTTATGCTCCTAGAATTTGAACAGAGGGTTCCTGAAAATGTACACTAAAAATGGCATCATGAAATACGTAAATACATCTTTCAGAAACAGATTTTCTGGATAAGATACTCAAAGAAGTAAAAATATTCAGTGATTCTTTTTAAAAAAAGTTATCACGGGAGCCCACATGTCAGTTTTGTGTGTATTGTGAAAGGGAGGGATGACTTGGAGGCCACACCATGGGGAAAAAAGGCCCATTCACTATAAATGACCAGGTGACTCTTGCCCAAGAGCAGAGAGCAATCTGGAGCATTGTACAACAAGCTTATAAGATCATCCAGCTAAGTTGAAAACTGAAATAAAATTTGAAAACCTTTTTGGTTTGTTTTCTTAACAGTGTTTCTAATGCCTTGATTATTGCTTGCATAAGATTATTGTTTGACAGTAAATACTTATTGAATTCAGTACAGCAGACATTTCAATGAGGCTCTTATAGATTTCTACTCACCAGTTAGCTGTATCTGGTCTAGGAACACTTCCCCTTGTCAGATGCAGTAACTATTTTCTTATAAAGGTGAAATTATGGATTCTGCTTGAGCGTTCTTATCCATGTAATTTTTAGGTGTGGTTGACCTTGGCAGACCATTACTTGCACAGTATTGCCATCGACTGGGACAAGACCATGCGCTTCACATTCAATGAAAGGAGTAACCCTGACGATGACTCAATGGGAATTCAGATAGTCAAGGTAACGCCCCTGGGCGTGGCCTGTCGCCCGCACAGACCAAAGACTCTGAGAGCCTCATGTTTTGGACAGAGGAGCAAATGACCCTGCCTATAGTCTGAATATCTGTATGTTTAATGCTTTGTCATTAGTTAACAGCTTTTTTTATGGGGAACTTTGTTCACAATTTCTTCAGTAAGAAGAAAATGTTTGTGAATGAGCTTCCATTCGCATTTTGTTTGCCTTCCTCACGTGATAGGAGAATGAAATTCCTTTTTCCTTTCTTAATGTGGGTCACTATTGCCAAACAGATTTTTACATCAAAAGTCACTGATTAAGAAATTTAACTTTAAGCATATTTCATATTAGAATCATTTGGGTCTTATTTGGGTCTTTGATGGTTTCTTTGTTTTGTTGTTTTTTGCAGTTTTTTTTTGTTTTTTTTTTTTTTTTGGCCTGAGCTGGGTTTGAACCCGCCACCTAGGGTACATGGGGTCAGTGCCCTACTCCTTTGAGCCACAGGCGCTGCCCCATCTTTGATGGTTTCTTAACTGTCAGTTTATAAAGAAAGTTATGTGCACTGGTGGGTCTACTTTAAGCCAAACGGTTGCAGGTTGAGGCCAGCCCTGGAGGGAGCTGTGGTTTGTCTGCTGGGTTTACAGTTGGTTAGAGCCTGGTGCTGGGAGCCGAGGACACAGACTACTCTGATCCCGGCGTTATCCTCTTATGTAAGTCTCCAGCACATGGTTTTGATTTCATATGAGTACATTACAGTGTGATGCTAAGCTGGGTTTTAAAAAGAAAGTGGTTTCATCCAAATTTTGGCCATCACAAGATGGGCTAATGTTTTGGCATATTTGAAGATGCTTTTTTAAGGGAGTACTAACTAAAATGAGCTACTTTCTGATCTAACTTGGTCTGCTTCAGACAAATGTTAAAAAATTATGGAGTTTTTACATTGCATACTAAAATCCTTGCATTAACCACATTTTAGCTGTTTATTTGAAATTTCAGAATATGTCTCACAGAGATGAAATATCTCATTTAAAATATTTTCTCTCTGTTTCACTTGTGAATTAAAGCAATGCACATTTTATAATAATCATGTTAAGAGGATCTTTTATTTTCTTACTAAAGTAAATGATGTGTCAGTAAAATGACTTCAGCTCCTGAAAATCATTTCTGCATAGTAATTAAATCATGTTGCCCTCATTAAATCCTAGAGCCCAGCAAATGTTTCTGTCCTCACACAAATTCATAAAACAATTTGAATAGAATGATTTTTTGGTCTCCATGCAATAGCGATTGTGCTTTTTGCTATTTTGATTTTATTCCTTAGCATTATTTAGAGGTGTAATAGCTTAAATATACCATTTTTTGTGACAGGAATAATGTTAACATTAATACACATGTTGAGATGACAATTGTATCTAAGGAATATTATTAAAACTTTCAATCTGTATGAAATTGATTTTTGCTAATTCTGAGACAGTCTTTGTATCAGTTCTGCAAACATATTAAGTAGAAACTTTCTTGCAAATCTCTTAGGCAACATATTAGAAAACATTAGGAGAAAGAAAGCTCGTGTGTTTAGGGTACACACTCAGTGGGACCTCCATAGCTGACCCCCTCCCTACACTGACCACCTCCTTAAGTTGAACTAACTTTCACAGACCGGCCATGTACTACCTGTATGTATCAGTTTAGCAGGCCTAGTTCCTTACGCTGACCACCTCTGTTTGTCGATCAGTTTGTTACAGTCCCTGGGGGGTGGGGGGTCAACTTACAGAGAGGTTTTACTGTATATTTTTAATATCTAAAATACATGTTGATAATTTGACTCTTTAATTGTGAGATAACAAATAACTGAAGTATTTTTTTGGCGGGGAGTATTAGGAGTTACTTTTTGAACATCTTGTTTCCCTCCCATTTTAGGACCTTCACCGCACAGGCTGCAGTTCTTACTGTGGCCAGGAGGCGGAGCAGGACAGAGTGGTGCTGAAGCGGGTGCTGCTGGCCTACGCCCGATGGAACAAAAACGTTGGATACTGTCAAGGCTTTAACATCTTGGCTGCTCTGATTCTGGAAGTGATGGATGGCAACGAAGGGGACGCCCTGAAAGTAGGTGTCAGGCTTGGTAAGGGAGACTGACCTGAGAGTGAGAATTGGGGCCCCATTCCTCTTCTGTCTCGATGCCCCACCTTTGAGGGTGTCGGCTGCAGCACTCTGACACCCTCTGACACCAGTGTTTCCCCAGGTTAGAGCCATGTCAAGTGGCAGGCTAGTGTAGCTGCCAGCACTGAGAATGATTGTGTGTTTAGTCTCAAACATATTTTTATAGCAAGTTAAGTATTAGCTGTATTAATTATCCATGGCTATATAACAAATTTGATGCTTAAAACAGTAAACATGTATTATTTTCATGGTTTCTCTGAGTCAGAAATGCCAACGTGGCTTACTTTAAGGCGACATCACTGAGGTGTGTTCAGACTGGTGATGGGGGTCGTGGTCTCATCTGAAGGCTGGATTGGTGGGGGAGGCAGTTGCTTCCAAGTTTGTTCATGTGGTGATTGGCAAGGTTTACTTATTTACTTATTTATTTTTTGTGTGGTTTTTGTCCGGGGCTGGGTTTGAACCTGCCATCTCCGGCATATGGGGCCAGTGCTCTACTCCTTTGAGCCACAGGCACCGCCCAATTGGCAAGGTTTAATTCCTCATAGGCTGTTGGACTAAGGGCTCAGTTCCTCTCTGGCTGTTGACTGGAGGCCTCTTTCAGTTCCTTGATGTGTAGACACCTCTGTCTCATGTCAGCCTGGGGGCTGGTGCCTCTACAGGGAGTGGGAGCATAAAATAGAGCAAGCAAAGCAGGAGGCTCTAAGTGACATCCCATCATTTCTCCACACTTGCTGGAAGTTAGTCCCCAGGGCCAGCTCATAACCGAGAGGAAGGGCTCACACGAGACTGTGACTCTGCTAATTCTGGCTGAGTTGTCTTCTTAGGCTGCTTTGCTCTTTCACATTTGGAGCAGGGTAAGGAGGAGTTGGGTGGAGAGTGAGTGTTTATGGAAGGACAAATGTTGTAGGAATGAGTTATATAATTATCTTTTAACCTGTGAAACTTAGGACCTTTATTAGTTAAAAAATGCTAGAAATAGAGGGGATACTGGCAATTTGAGCTTCTTGGTCTGAATGTGAGTCAGTCATCAGAACTTGTCTTCGTGAGACGTGAAACTTTCAATGTGGAGGCTGGCGTCCACCTTCTTTGCTTAGGGCGGTGTGGGGTTGTAATTCATGTTTGAGTCTAAACCATTTGAACCTTTGAACCACTGTTGATTGTAGCGCTTTGTGACATGCAAGAGAGGTACTTGGTCATTGTATTTAAGAGGCCCCCCCCACCCGACCCCGTGTCTGATTATGGTGAACACCAGATGGGTGTTCCCAGTCACTGACGTGATGGGGAAATGAACAAGTGTCCCTCTTGGTTTTACACACACCATCGTGGCCTTAATTACAAAGCCAGCCTGCCATGATCTAAGTCATTATTCACCCTCTCAGTTTTTCCATTCGTGTATTTACGGAAACAGCTTTGAAGCTATTTGTTCATCACAGGCAGGGGTGGGAGAGGGAAGGAGGCAGTGACAGATACATGACTTTAAGGTGTTTTTTATTAGCAAGCAAGTTTGTTTACTCCGTCTACCAGATTTGTCATTTTCTTTTCAGATGTAACTTGCATGACTATTAAATGGGAATTATTCTGTTGAACAGTCTGATAAGCGGGTCAGGTGAGGGTAGGATGGGAGTTTGGGGAGAGGAAGTGCCTGCCAGTCAGATCACGAAAGGCTCAGTGAGGCTTCAGAAACTCAAAACTCACATACAAAGGTGGGTTCGGTAAAGCCGAGAAATGGAGTATTTATATTTCTGCCCCCGAGATAATGCGCTCCATGCAGTGAGATGACATCGTCATCATTTGGAAATGTGTAGATCTTGTGATTAGGCATTAAATATGCAGAAGAAACGCTTCTAATGCCAAGAGAAACATCGAGTTCCAGTGTCCTCTGGCAGCTGCTTTTGCCTCTGCACGTTGTAATTACTAGGGAAATATGTAGTTTATTACAAATAGGTGAAGCGTTTTTCCTGGTTTTCAGCACTTACTATTTTTTCTTAGTAATCATTTTATTTATTGCTTTAAAATTTAAGGCTCTCTCATTCTTAGTCCTTTTTTTTTCTCCCTCTTAGGACTTGATTTGGCCTTTGAAATACAATGGTGGGTGCAGTGAGTGAGCAATCTCCATAGCAGACTTTGAGATGCCTGTAGATAGAGAATTTCATTATGTCACAAGAATTACTGTGATAACTGAGGAAATATTTATTTTCATCTAATTTAGAGGCATCATAATTTCTTAGTAAAAACTAAGTTTTGGCCAGGCACAGTGACTCACACCTGTAATCCTAGCACTTTGGGAGCCCAAGGTGGGAGGATCGCTGGAGGCCAGGAGTGAATGTAGAGTGTCCTGGGCAACACAGTGAGACCCAGGTGTGGCGGCAGGGCCCTGTGGTCCCAGCTACTCAAGAGGCTGAGGAGGGAGGATTGCTTGAGGGAGGGAGGGAGCTCCAGGCTAGAGTGAGTTGTGATCACCCCACACCCCGGCCTGGTACCTACAGTGGGACCGTGTCTGAAAGAGTAAAGAAACTAAGGTTCTTTGTCGGTACCATATAGCTTATCCTTACATAGAAAGTGTAATAATTCAGTGGTTCCCAACGTTTTGGGGACTGGTTTCATGGAACATAAGGTTTCTAAGTTTTTGCCATGGATGTGGAGGGTGCAGAGGGGAGGTGGTAGTGGGACGGGGTGTGATGCTGTGGGGACTGCAGTAGTAAACAACAGCCGATTACCCCTTTTAAAAATTTCAAATTAATACAAGGGTACAAACGATTAAGTTATATTGTGTGTGTGTGTGTGTGTGTGTTAAAGTACAACCAGTCTCAGGATCAGTCTCAGGGCTGTGTGACGTGTCTCAGGATCAGTCTCAGGACTGTGCGACATGTCTCAGGATCAGGACTGTGCGATGTGTCTCAGGATCAGTCTCAGGACTGTGCGACTTGTCTCAGGATCAGGACTTTGTGATGTGTCTCAGGATCAGTCTCAGGACTGTGCGATGTGTCTCAGGATCAGTCTCAGGACTGTGTGACGTGTCTCAGGATCAGTCTCAGGACTGTGCGACGTATCTCAGGATCAGTCTCAGGACTGTGTGACGTGCCTCAGGATCAGTGTCAGGGCTGTGTGACATGTCTCAGGATCAGGACTGTGTGACATGTCTCAGGATCAGGACTGTGTGACGTGTCTCAGGATCAGGACTGTGTGACGTGTCCAGGATCAGGACTGTGCGACGTGTCTCAGGATCAGGGCTGTGACGTGTCTCAGGATCAGGACTGTGAGACGTGTCTCAGGATCAGTCTCAGGACTGTGCGATGTGTCTTAACAAGAGATTCAGGGCTGTGTTGTCTCCGAGTGGGATTCAGGGATCTATGACGTGTGTCGGGTTGAGTCTCAGGGTTTTATGGTCTCAGGATGGGGCTCAGGCTGTGTGATGTGTATAAGGATTGGGCTCTGGGGTATGTTTCAGGATGAGGCTCAGTGTTGGGTGATGTGTCTGAAGATGAGGCTCAGGGTTGTGTGATGAGTGTCAGTATCAGTGTCAGGGCTGTGTTACGTGTCTAATGGTGAGGGTTGGGATTGGCTGGTGTGTATCAGTATGAGGGTCTTTTTGGATGATGTGTCTCAGGATGGATGGGTTGAGGGGTGTGTGATCACACCTACTAGTGGGTGAATTGAGGTTTTTGGCCTTCTAGAAATTGCACACCACAGCCAGCTCAGGGTTCAATTTACTTCAGTAATTGTCACTACTGCTCACAGGGCAGGTGACCCCTGAGCATTGAGAACTTCTGGTGCTGATACATTTAAAGGAAAGTCTGCATGTAACAGCATCTTATGGCCATGTTAGTTTTATTTAGGATGTGGTCTGATCCTGGGTTTCACAAGGCAGTGTTGTTCTTTATCTTTTCTACAGGTCATGATTTACCTTATTGATAAAGTACTTCCTGAAAGCTATTTTGTCAATAATCTCCGGGCATTGTCTGTGGACATGGCTGTCTTCAGAGACCTCCTGAGAATGAAGCTCCCTGAACTGTCTCAGCACCTGGACACTCTTCAGAGAACTGCAAACAAAGACAGTGGAGGTAGTGATCACTTGGTGCCATTGTGCCTTTGAAATGTTCGACTTCTTGGCTTCCACGGTACATGTGAGCCTGAACCTCAAATGGAGATAAATATCTCCAGGAAGTTCTGTTAGCAGGAGTTTGGTGCAATGAAATAGTTGAATGTCTAGCAGGGGTGTCCGACCTGTGGCCCGAGGGCCACACACACATTATTTGAGGACTGTTTCACTTATCTGTGATGTCAGAAGGTATGTCTGGGCCTTTTCTTTTGCTCATCAGCTTTCGTTATGTGTGTCCCAAGACAGCTCTTATTCTTCCAATGTGCAGCAGGAAAAAAGGTTGGATACCCCTGGTACAGAGAACAAAAGCCAAACTCAAAAAACATAAGGCTCAGTGTTGAACCTCTCGCAGGGGTGGGGAGTTGTGGCCCTGGGGACACATGTGACTTTGTGGATCCTTGAGTGTGGCCCTTTGATTAAATCCAAATTTTACAGAACAAAGCTTTCTGATAAAGGGATTTGTTCTGTGAAATTTATATGTGGCAGAGGGGCTGCACTTGGGGGTCTGGAGGGCCATGCGTGACCTTTAGGCCCCGGGTTCCCACCTGTTGTACTCTAGGTGGGGAATGGTGACGTGTGAAGCTACTCCCAGCTGGCACCAGACCTCTAGGAATTCTTTAAAACTAAGCTCCGGGGACAGTGGAGCACAACCTGAACCATCAGCTGTGGGCCGGTGCTGCCCAGTGCACCCCACTGTGCTTTTGTGTACCTGCCCTGGTAACTGTGGTTGTACCCACTGCTTGCGATTTTCTTGGCTGTGCTCAGAATTCCAGAAAGAGGAGCCAGATGTTTGCTGTGTCTCCTGTAATCGGTGGCCATTTCCTGCTGTTGGCCAGGCATTTGCAGTCTAGTCTGACCCACATATTTAAATCTGGGAAAATGTTCAAGGATTTTGAAGATCTAACCCGTGACTAAAAAACAAACACTGCATGACTCTCTCTTAAATTGGAGCTAATTGATCAATATCCATGCCACGCTTGGTAGTAAAACTCAGGGGAAAGCAAGCAGGTGGTAGGGGATAGGAGAGGAGGGGTGAATTCACACCTAACGGGTGCAGTGCACACTGGGAGGGGATGGGAGAGGAGGGGTGAATTCACACCTAACTGGCGCAGTGCACTCTGGGAGGGGACGGGAGGAAAAGGGTGAATTAACACCTGATGGGTGCAGTGCACACTGTCTGGGAGGGGACAGGAGAGGAGGGGTGAATTCACACTAGCAGGTACAGTGCACACTGTCTGGGAGGGGATGAGAGAGGAGGGGTGAATTCACACTTAATGGATGCAGTGCACACTGGGAGGGGACGGGAGGAAGGGGTGAATTCACACTAGCAGGTACAGTGCACACTGTCTGGGAAGGGACAGGAGGGGAAGGGTGAATTCACACCTAATGGGTGCAGTGCACTCTGTCTAGTAGGGGACGGGAGGAAGGGTGAATTCACACTAGCAGGTACATTGCATACTGTCTGTGAGGGGATGAGAGAGGAGGGGTGAATTCACACCTAACAGGTACAGTGCACAGTGTATGGTGATGGCTCACTTGTAACATTGATTCAAACCACACAAAAGCAATTCGTGTAAACAAACCATTTGTACTCCTGTAATATTCTGAAATTTAAAAAATAAAATACACTGGAAATTTTAGTGACACCTCAAGTGTCTCTAAGCATTTCCTCCTAAGCTATTTGAATAATCTCGGTAATTTGTGTGTGCAGTACAACCATGCACCTGTGTGGATGTTATGCTTTCAGATAGGACGGCCTCACTTGTCCCAGAGTGAGACGCACTTTACTGACCCGCTTGTTTCACTTGGCTGTGAGGAATAACTTCAGATTCTGGTCTCTGAACAGAGATACTCCCTTTGTTTATAGTAAGGAGGAAGAAAATGCATGAAAACAGACTCTAAATTTTTATATTTCATTAAAATGCATACTTATCACAGGAAGTAGGAAGGAGTGCTGTGTTTTTAGTTAGTTCAAAAATTTCAAAATGGGCTGGATGCCAGATCTTTAAAACCATATTTAATTTAGTTCAAAATATTTTTTAAATGTAATGTTTAATCTGTAAATATTTTGGGAGTTTCCAGCTATCTTTCAATTCGTGATTTCTCATTTAATTCCACTGTGGCCTGAGAAAGATGCATAATTTAAGAATAATTTGTAAGAAGCAATTTTATCCTTATCAGCAGCATTTGAATAAAAGTGGGACTTATAGAAGTTTGAAAATTAGATGGCTTTTGCTTTTGAGAGGCTAATTTTTTTTCTTTTTATTCTGATTTTGGTGAGGAAAACTTGCTCTTTAATCTTCAGAACCCCACAGTAGGTAGAGCCAAAGTAACTTTTAGGGTGAGACGTCTGAAGTATTATGAGGACTGTGTGAAGTCCGTATGATTGAGATGTCTGAGGTATCACACGAAGCCGTGTGATGGAGACGTTTGTTAAGCACGTTGATGTTTGTCCAGAAGCGTGGGAGGAGAGCCAGGAGGAACCTAAAGACACGAAGGGGACCGTGCGCATGCTCAGATGTTTGTACGTCCTACGAGTCGGAGCTTAGTGTGCTTGCTTTATTCCAGGTGGGTATGAGCCCCCGCTCACCAACGTCTTCACCATGCAGTGGTTCCTGACTCTCTTTGCCACGTGCCTCCCCAACCACACAGTTTTAAAGATCTGGGATTCTGTCTTCTTTGAAGGTTCGGAAATCATCTTGAGGGTGTCCCTGGCCATCTGGGCCAAGCTGGGAGAGTAAGTCATTTCCCCCGTCTGCTCTGCTGTGGGGGGACCTCTCATGATTTTTGTGCTCTGATTTGTAAAGCATTGATGCTGAAGTGTGAGGAAAAGAGAATGTTGGGAACGGTTCCAGTTGTGTTGGCCTCCTGAAATCTCAGCTGCTTTGTCTCAGCGGTTGGAATCTGGGGGAAGGTGGGCGAGTTCCTGGGCCGTGGTTTCTCCCCTCCTGGGTGCTCCTGCCCTGCCATCTCCCCTTGTCACCATCGATCTGGGCACTGACCAGGGAGAGGGACTCAGCGGTAACTGGAGAAGAGAAACTGGAAGATATGGAGAGAAGTGGGTAGATTTGTTGGCTGAGATCACAATCTTTATTTTGTTCTGTCTTTCAGGGCTGTGATAAAATTGAGATGACATGTAAAGGTGTCTAGCATGGTACTTGATACAGTCAATATTAAAGCACATGGAACTTCTCTCCTTTCATCAGAATTAATTTGGCTGGTTGCAGTGGCTCACACTTACAATCCCAGCACTTTGGGAGGCTGAGGCAGGAGGATCACTTGAGGGCAGGAGTTTGAGACCAGCCTGGGAAACATAGAAAGACCCTGCCTCTACAAAAAATAAAACTAGCCAGGTGTGGTGGCACACACCTATAATCCCAGCTACTCAAGAAGGTGAGGTAGGAGGACCACTTGTTTCCAGGAGTTTGAGGCTGCTGTGAGCTATGACTGTGCCACTGACTCCAGCCTGGGTGACAGAGACCCTGCCTCTAAAAATAAAAAACAATCTGTGTTGTCATCTGTTACTACCAACAGACATCACCAAATAGACTGTCCTTACACTCTTTACTAGGGCTGAAAAAGGTATATCTCTGATATATTGTGATTATTACAGTAAAATTGCACATTTTGGGTAATAGAAGGAGCATTAGGATGAAACTGTTACAGTTAAGCAGAAGTCTTTAATGTCTCTTTCCCACAGCTGTAAATGACTTGAGTGGGTCCCAGAGACAACATGTCAGGCAGCTAATAAATGACTGCCAGTGTTTTTTTTTTTTTTTTTTTTTGCAGTTTTTGGGTGGGGCTGGATTTGAACCCGCCACCTCCAGCATAGGGGGCTGGTGCCCTACTCCTTTGAGCCACAGGCGCCGCCCCACTGCCAGTGTTGTGTTTCAAAAACCTTTTAACTATCTTTTTTATTTATAAGTTGTTTTCTGGAAAACTTAAGCATTTTTAACATTCTTGCAAAGAAAGACCACCAATTATCAACTCAGGGATTTAAAAAAATCATTCTTGTGCATATCTTTAAGCACCACATAGCTGTCTCCTTTGCCTTTGGGTAATGGCACATTGCCTTTGAGATGCATGTATTTATCTTTTCTCCAGATAAGTAGGGCTGCACTGCCTGTCTCAGGATTTTTTTTTTTTTTTCCTTTTGAGGGACTTAGCAGTAACTGGAGAAGAGAAACTGGAAGATAAGGAGAGAAGTGGGTAGATTTGTTGGCTGAGATCACAATCTTTATTTTGTTTTGTCTTTCTGGGACAGAATCTTTATTTTGTTCTGTCTTTTGAGACAGAATCTCACTATGTTGCCCTCTGTAGAGTGCCGTAACATCACAGCTCACAGTAACCTCAAACTCTTGGGCTTAAGCAATTCTCTTGCCTCAGCCTCCCTAGTAGCTGGACTATAGGCACCCGCCACAATGCCCGGCTGTTTTTTGTTTGCTATTGTAGTCATTGTTGTTTAGCTGGCCAGGGCTGGGTTCGAATCCGCCAGCCCCTGTGTGGCTGGCACCCTAACCACTGAGCTAAGCTTTGTCTGCCAAGCTTTGTCTCAAGATTTTGATTTTGGTTAATTGATAACTTGATTGATTTGGTGGCACATCTTATACCTGAAGCTCACACCTCTTAAATAGCACGGGTACCCTAAACGGTCTTTCTCTGTTCTTCATCCAGGCAGATAGAGTGCTGTGAAACCGCAGATGAATTCTATAGCACCATGGGGCGCCTCACCCAGGAGATGCTGGAGAATGACCTTCTACAGAGCCACGAGCTCATGCAGGTGAGTGCTACACGGACCAGCCTCGGTTGTTGAGATTCCAAGGTGGTGACATTGCTCCTATCAAGAACATCTGTGTGAAGAGGAACTAAGCCTAATTTTGTAGAGCATATTTTCAAGGTTCTTGTCAAGTGTGTCAATAATGAAAAAGGAAATATAATTCTTGTACAGCAGGGCCTAAGTATTAGTGTGTGTTTTAGTTCAGATAGTAAATAGACTGGGTTTTCCTTGATATCGTGGGACGTTAAAGTGAGAAATGGTGAATGTCATTTTAAGCCACTCTTTTCTGTATTGACTCTTAAAAAAAAATTTTCAGTAGCTGTAATCTGGCTGTGGTGGGCGACCAATCTCTCAGCATACCTGAAATGGCTGCAGCTGAGAATGTGATCTGAGTGTAAGGCCTTTATTTTAGAGCTGAGGAGATAAGAGGATTTTCCCTTATGGCCCACTTCTTTCATTCTGAAGCATCGTACTCAAAATAACACTTGTAGATCACTTATTAGTGACTTACTCGCAATGGTTGTTTTTGTGTTTGCTTGGGTTTTTTTTAACATCAACAGAAATTGGGAGAATGCTGATGGAATCGTGTGTGTCCTGGGAATTGGTTAGTGATTTCTTTCATCTGGGGGAGCTCTCATGCCCCACGGGGGCGGGATCTTCCCCGGAACCTGCTCTGTTCACTTTCTCCCATCAGTGAAGGGGTAGGAATCACGGGGGTGCATGCTGTTCAGTAGAAGGACAGTGTTTGCTTAATGTTCTGTCATTAGTTGAACTGCCCTGTAAAATAGTGTGTGCCCACAATGGGAAGTGTTAGAGCAGCGCACTGTGGCCACCTGCTGGAGGCGTCCAGACGGGATTCTGCTGGGAGGGGCTGGAGCTAAATTACGTCTAAATTCCCTTCTGACCTTATGACTCTGTTACTGTGCCATATGCTGGTTCTAGAATGCTCAGTAAAACCCCTCTCCCTTGGAATCTGTTTGAGTCTCAAGTTCATTATGTTGGAAGCCTCAATGCCTCTGGGCGCCCCGAGCGTCTTGCTGGTGTGCCGGGGCACTTAGCAGTTCCAGGGTCAACACGCTTCAGACACGAGACCCCAAGTAAGTGAGTGAACGCGTGGGAAGACGTGCTAGAAACAAGTTTGTTTCTGGCTTCTTCCTTGGAGGACTGACTATGAAGGAGGATCAGAGGACACAGTGAGAGCTCAGTGGCCAGTTTCCTCTGTGGTCGGCACGTCCAGCTGAGCGAGCCCGACTCACCACTCTGTCAGGGGCCTGCCTCCCCTCTTGCCTTACAAATTTCCTTCCCAAGGCTGAGCAAGGGAATTTGCTGGCATTTTGTTACAAAACGGGGAGAACATGCAATACAGGTGAGTCTTCGGTGGACCTCCACCCCACTGAGTAAGACATCCCATGTCACTGGTGAGGACTTTTGAAATCCTAGCGTTAATAATCTCCTCTTCTGAAGTTGAATGCAAATGAAATGGGCTGCATAAATGTCTGCACCAAGTTTCTAAATGGCTAAGGAAACACTTCCCGTGAGTGAGGGGCAGGAGGACTCCTGGCCCCTCCATGGGGTTGTGTTTGAGACATGACGGTCACATACTGTCAACGTGATGCTGTTCTTTCAGGCACCCTAAGCCTAAAGTTAGGCTTCCCTCAGGAGCAGTGTGGAGCTGAGACAGGGCAAAGAGGAGCCCTGCGGTGGCAGCGAGACAGTTGTAGGGACCTTTGCAGGTCGGAGAACACGAGCATTCATGCCAAGCACGTCATCAATCCAACACAGGTGGCACTTCGGGTATACAGAACCAGTCTGGAGTAACATGATAAGACCCATGTACCCACTAGCTAGCTCGAGCAGCCACAGTCACCACTAGTGAACCCCCTCGGCCATCTCCCTGGCCTCGCACCTCTCCCCTCTCACAGGCACCTTGAGTGTCAGGCTCTTCCTTTTTCAGATGAGAAAATGTTTGGTCCAATCTCTCACTCCAGGCTGATGGGGGTCACAGGATCCCTCTGCTTTTCTGAGGGCACGGTTCACTGTCAGTAGATTTGTACTGTTTCTCAGTCTTCTGGGTGTAATCACGTGTGAAGCGTGTGTGACGAGACAGTGTAGGGTGTTCCCAGTCCCTACAAGCCGTGGAGCTTTGCACAGGGAATGTGGAGAAATGTGCTTATTTGGAATCTTGGGCTGATATGGTAAGGTTTAAATGGATACTGTGAAGTTTGGGGACAGATGTGTAGGCTGCTGAATCAACACGGGGGAGCATTGCAGGGGTGTACAGAGCTATAAGTGCAACAGCAGCCCCACAAGCTCCTCTCGGAGCCCCCCTCTTCCTGTGTGCAGATGTTAGACTCTAAGCCCCCAGAAGGAAGGTCCTGCTGAAATGGAAAGCACCTCGTTAAAGTGCTTTCCTAGACAAGCACCATCAGGGTATATGATTGGCTTCCTGGGAGAAATGAGAGTGTGATTAATACACATTTTCTGGTGAAGGGTTGAAGGAGCATGGTGGGAGACACTCAGTTTTAATAACGGCGAGAGAGCCTCCTTCCCTCTGGCTGATGGTGATGTGATTCTGAAACTCGGGCGACGTGCCACCATTTCTCCCCATTTTATTTATAGATTTTTATTTATAGATTTTTATCAGCCTGTGCTTCGCACCCTGTCACTTTCTTCTTGTTTTTTTTCCCCCTTTAAAAATAACAGCTAACAATTTTCACCTAGAACACATTCACAGACTTTGAAAAAGGTGCTATCTTTGGAGAAAACTTGCCATTGATCACAAGATAACCCACTAAACTTAATTTTATCCAGAAGGCTGACATTAAGTATCTGTAAAATCATCAAAGCTTTGATAAGTAGGCACCACATAGGAAGAACACGTATGGGAGCTTGTGTACAGAAGTGCAGGGGACTTGTGGACTTCCGAGGTAGCCGGTCTATGAAATGACGGAGGAGCCAGACTCCTCCCCTGCCCACCTGCCCTCCCCAGGCGTGAGCTGTGGGTGCATCAGTGTTCTTTTGTCTTTCTCTGAGCAGATGTTGAGGTGGTGTCCCACCTGCTCTGTCAGAAGCGCTATCTGCCCCTTCACAATTCAACTTCATGAAACGTCCTTAGTTCTTCGAGTCTTCTCAGTGTTGAGGAGAGGTGGTTACGGTTTTTGCTTTTGTTTTCCAGACTGTGTACTCTATGGCACCGTTCCCTTTCCCACAGCTGGCAGAATTGAGGGAAAAATACACATACAACATCACACCATTCCCAGCCACAGTTAAACCCACCACGGTCTCTGGGTAAGGCTTTTTTCCCCTTGTTTTCATGATGGGAGAACACCTTACTTTGTCATTATAAGTTAATATTTATCAGTCCCCTGCTATATGTTCAAAGTAATTTGGTATTTAAGATTTAGATGTCTTTTTTCCAAAGCATTTGATTTAAATTCAAGAGAGATTTTTAAGTGTACTTCCCAAAGAGGTTTAGAACATAAACTGAATGGATGGTTAGCAACCCCAAACTTACTTAAAGATGTCACACATTAAAAATCTCAGTAGTTAAAAAGTGTGGAACCGATATACACATAGACAAATGAGCTGATTTAAAATATAGTAGAGGGCAGAAATGGACAGGAAGTGTACAAGAATTGTATATGAAAAATTAGCATATTAAATCAATGGTGAAAAGATATATCATTTAGTAAATGGTGATGGACCAAGGAGACCTAATCTGGAAAGAAAGAGAGAGACTCATACTATGTGTCAGGGTGAATTACACATGGTTAAAAGTATTCAGTAGAAAAAGTAGGATAGGCTCGGCGCCTGTGGCTCAACGGGCTAAGGCACCAGCCACATACACCTAAGCTGGCAGGTTTGAATCCAGCCTGGGCCCACCAAACAACGATGACGGCTGCAACCAAAAAATGGCCAGGCATTGTGGCGTCCACCTGTAGTCCCAGCTACTTGGGAGGTGGAGGCAAGAGACTCGCTTGAGCCCAGGAATTGGAGGTTGCTATGAGCTGTGATGCCACAGCACTCTATCCAGAGTGACAGCTTAAGGCTTGGTCTCAAAAAAAAAGAAAAAGTAGGATAATTAGCAGAAGAAAATGTGGA
>CAUYON010050998.1:0-19957 GCA_963573935.1 Arctocebus calabarensis | reverse complement strand
GCGCCTGTAGTCCCAGCTACTTGGGAGGCGGAGGCAAGAGACTCGCTTGAGCCCAGGAATTGGAGGTTGCTGTGAGCTGTGATGCCACAGCACTCTATCCAGGGTGACAGCTTGAGGCTCTGTCTCAAAAAAAAAAAAAAGGCTGCAGTGGTGTCAGAGGAGGAAAACAGTCCTACAGCAAGAACTATACTGAGGGCTGTGTGGAGTTCTATGACAAGTACATAGCTAATTGCATAGTGGCCAGTCTGCATAACATGCTTATAGGTGCCCATAGGCATAGCCCCTTCCATTATGACTTACGGAATCTCAAGTATTTGCACTGTTTCACCTGGTCCCACCTCAGTGAGTGTCTTGCCCTTGAGCGCCAGGTGTGCCAATAGCACCTTAGAGCATGGTTTGCTCAGGCCAGGCGTGAGACTTCTTCAAAGTGTGGAGAAAGGACAATTCCTTGCTGCCAACAGGGATCCTACCTGCCTGGATGGCTCCTGGGCATTTGCTAAACGTCCTACTGAGTAGGAGCTGAGGGTCTAGAAAGCAATCGGGTGGGGGCTGGTCATGAACAGGCCTTCTGATGCTCAAGACCAGGCATGCCCCAACTAAGATCCTTGTTAGGATCTTTGGAGCCCCATCACCCACCCTAAACCTGGAGTGTGACCCCCTTGGTCAGAGTTTTCCGAGGGACAGAGGGGTCTCTTTCATCTGGCATTGCCCTGCTTCCTGTCTGCCTCCAGACTAGAGTGATAATGACTACCCAGGCAGATATTTGTGTTTATCAGACTGGTGAGAGCTCAGACTTGGAAATTTTGTAGGTTTCCCCTCTCCCCTAATTCCTGTATATGCTTAGCTAAGTCACCTCATTCATGTAGCATGATATGACTACTGCAGATGGCTTATTTAGTTTGACTTTTGATTCCTTTCCTCCAGCTCAGTGGGGTCTCCTAAAAGTCCCACCTCTTGGCCCCAAAAAGGACCTTTATTTGCAACTAGAATGATAATGCCTTGTCCAGGCAGTCTTGTTCTATTTAGCAACTACAGGTAAGGGTAGCAGCAATGTCCTTTTAATTTAGAAAAATTAATAGGTATAGGAATTAATGCAGTGGGACTGGGTTGGGAACCATTTTCCAAATGTGTTTATAGAAAAGAAAATGTATGTTTTTATATGTTTGTTTAGTTTCATTGAAACTAGGGTCATTGAATTAAGTTTCAACTTTGATTTCCTTGTGTTTCATTCACCTTCACTTCATTTCTTGGTCTTAGAGTTTCCCATTTAACCTGGACCTTTTTTCCTATTTAATTTCTTCTCTCAGTTTTATCAATCAGTTATCTAAGTCAGCATCTACTAAGCCACTGTGTGAGAGAACACAGTGTCAATGGGTAATATTAGGTAGTCCTTGGCATTAAAACTCTTGTAGGCCACTAGAATAAGATAGATAGGCGTCGTGGTACGTGCATATATAAGTGGTGGAGTTGAGGCTGTGGCAGGACATGGAGTGCTCTCATCGTGAATTTGATTTCATGGTCAAAGTCTTTAAGAATGGGCCAGTCTTGGCTTGGCACCTGTGGCTCAAGTGGCTAAGGCACCAGCCGCATACACCTGAGCTGGCGGGTTCGAATCCAGCCCAGGCCCGCCAGACAGTGACAGCTGCAACCAGAAAATAGCTGGGCATTGTGGTGGGCGCCTGTAGTCCCAGCTACTTGGGAGGCTGAGGCAGGAGAATCCCTTGAGCCCAGGAGTTGGAGGTTGCTGTGAGTTGTGATGCCACAGTACACTACCCAGGGCGACAGCTTGAGGCTTTGTCTAAAAGAAAAAAAGAAAGAAAAAGAAAAGAATGGGTCAGTCTTTACCAAGATTTCTAGGTCATTCCTGGACTGTGACAGCAAATTCTGAAAGAGCCTAGTGTATTTCTAAAATTGCAAACATTGCTTCATGGATGAAGTGTTGAGTAGGAACCATCGTAAAGGTGGGCAAAGCCTGGGAGGGAAGTCAGGAACAAATACCTCTCATGTGTACTTATATGTGTTGGGGCTTAAACAAAGGAGAGTTTAGAAATGGGCATTCACAGCAGCCCTGTAAGCTTCAAAGAATCAGTGTGAATTACTAAGAGGAACTAAAGTCTGGGTGTCAGAATAAACTGGATTTTAGTTTAAAATCTAAACTATGCCATGTAGATTAAAACCACGATTATTACCTAGGCTGTTAAGTAAGAAATAGAGTATGATTATGATTACTTGGTTTTTGTTTGTTTTGAGACATAATCTCTCTGTTGCTCCAGGCTAGAGTACTGTGGCATCAGCCTAACTCATAGCGACCTCAGACACCTGGGTTCAAGCGGTCCTCCTGCCTCTTAAGTAGCTGGGACTATAGGCATGTGCCTCGATGGCTGGATAGTGTGTCCATTTTTAGTAAAGATGGGGTCTCATTCATGCTCAGGCTGGTCTTAAACTCCTGAGCTCAAGAGATCTTCCTGCTTTGGCCTCCCAGAGTACTAGGATTATAGGCATGAGCCACCACACCTGCTGGTTATTTGGGTTTTGCTTGTGCTTTTAGTTTTCGGTTTTTATTTCCCTTCTTGGTGTGCTGATCCATGTGTTTTTTTTGGGGGGTGGGGTTGGAGTGGATTTATCTACTACTTTAGCTACAGTGTATCCTGGCCACATTATTTTAATTTGATAGGTGCACTTTCAATAAAAATGTCCATATAGTCAAAAGAAAAAAAAAAAAGGCACAGTTCATAGCTCTCAAACTTGTCTTACCAAAAATCCTAAAGGAAGTGGTAGTTAGGCCAAAAAGCAAGTGACTTCATTGATTCCAGTCTGCAGAAAAAAAGAAATGGAAAACTTGAACAGTAAACCAACTATACCTAACAGACATCTATAGAACATTCCACTGAACAGTAGTAGAAAATGCCAAAGCAACATGATCATCTCAGTAGACGAAGAAAAAGTGTTTGTCCAAATTAAAGATTTTCATTATTATAAACATTCAACAAACTAGCGATGATAGAGGGGAACTTTGTCAGCCTCTTCTAAGAGCATGTCAAAAAACATTGTACTACTTAATAGTACAAGACTGATTGCTTCCTCTCTGGGATCAGGAGTGAGACAAGAATGTTCACTTTAGCCATTTCTACTCAAAGTTCTAGTCAGGGTAACTACTAAGTGAGAAAAAGAAGTAAAAGGCATCCAAATTGGAAAGGGAGAATTAAAACTCTATTTGCAGATAACACCATCTTATGTGCAGAAAATCTCAATTAATCCACTAAAAAGATTGCAGGGGGCAGTGCCTGTGGCTCAGTGGATAGGGCACCGGCCCCATGTACCAAGGGGTGGCGAGTTCAAACCCAACTCCAGCCAAACTGCAGCAACGACAACAACAACAACAAAATGGCCGGGCACTGTGGCAGGTGCCTATAGTCTCAGCTACTTGGGAGGCTGAGGCAAGAGAATCGCTTAAGCCTAGGATTGGAGGTTGCTTTGATGCTATGGCACTCTACTAAGGGTGATAAAGTGAGACTCTGTCTTTAAAAAAAAATAAATAAATAAAAAATAAAAAGATTGCAGGAAACAAAATTAACAGTCAAAAATCAATTTTATTTCAATATACTAGCAATGAACAACCTAAAAATAAAGATAAGAAAACAGTTACACTATAGTAGCATCAAAAAGCATTTGAACAAAAGATGTCCATGGAGTGGAAGACTTCATGTTGTTAAGATGACAATACTCCTCTCCCAACTTGATTTGCAGATTCATTCAACACAATTCTGTAAAACCCAGCTTCCTTCCCACCCCCCTGCAGAATTTGACAAAGCTGATACAGAAATGAAAAGGACTTGAGTAGGCAAAACAGTCTAGATGAAAATCAAAGTTGAAAGAATTGGATTCCCTACCTCATATGATATGTAAAGAATTAACTCAAAATGGATCCTGGACCTTTATTAAAGTAACATCTGACAGTGTAAAACTCTTAGAATGACAGTGTAAAACTCTTAGAAGACAACAGGAATAAATCTTGATCTTCATGGCTTTGGGTCAGGGAAAGCAATTGCCGTCAGGTCATAAAAGTGGGGAAGTGAGGTGGTAAATTGGGATAAATCAAATTTAAAATTTATTTCTTGATAGTATAAGGAAAGTGAAGAGACAACCTAAAAGGAGAAAATGATTATGTATCTGATAAGAGACTTGTATTCAGAATATATAAAAAACTCTTACAACAGATTTGGATAGAAAATTGCTCTAAAAAGGTATACAAATGTCCCAAAAGGACTTGAAAAGATGCTCAGTATCACCATTAAGGAAACGCAAATCAAAACCACAGTGAGATTCACTGTTTCACACCTGTTAGGATGACGAGAGAACACCAAGTGTTGATAAAGATTTGGAGGAATTGGGGCCTTCAGATATCTTTGTGGGATTGTAAAGTGGTGTAGCCACTTGCAAAATGTTAAATGTAGAATTTATATGTGACTCATTCCTAATTTCATACGCAAGTGAAAGAGAAGCATAAATCCACACATAAAACTTGTACATGAGTGTTTGTAATGGCCAAACAGTGGAAACAACTCAGTGTCTGTCAATTGAATGAATAAATGTCTACCGATACACTGAGATACTGTTTAGCAGTTAAAAAGACTGTTATGAGTGGATCTTAAAACCTACTGAGTGGGGGGGAAAGCCAGTCAGAAAAGACTATGATTCCATTTATATGAAATGTCTAAACAGACTTAAGGGCTAGAAGAAGGTTAGAATGGAGAATGATTTATATATCTTTTCTTTTTTGAGGTGACAAAAAATGATGTAGATATCATAATAGCAGTTACATAATTCTGGTAAAAATAAAATTGTGTGCTTCTAATAGATTTTTATGGTTAACCATTTAATTATGTCTCAGCAAAGTTTTTTTTGTTTTGTTTTGTTTTTTGGTAGAGACAGAGTCTCACTTTATCACCCTCGTTAGATTGCTGTGGCATCACACTGCTCACAGCAACCTCCGATTTCTGGGCTTAGGCGATTCTCTTGCCTCAGCCTCCTGAGTAGCTGGGACTACAGGCACCCGCCACAACGCCCAGCTGTTTTTTTGTTGCAATCTGGCCGGGGCTAGGTTTGAACCCGCCACCCTCGGTATATGGGACCAGCGCCCTACCCACTGAGCCACAGGCGCTACCCCTCGAAGATCTTTTTTTAAGTGAACTTTTTTATAATGAATTCTGAAATGGATGGTAGGAAACTTCCTATTTATGGTGGCAAAACCCAATTTATGTTAGTGTCAGCCATGATTCACCAACTCTTCCTACCCATTTTGATAGACACCTGGGTTAACAGTATGTCCTACTGTTCCCAGTGGGTACCTGCCAACTAGACAACGTAAGTTAAAAATGGATCATGCTTCTAATCTAACTGCTAACAAATTTAAGTATTTGTTTTGAACAAATGTTTACACTGTAAATTACTAATCTTGAGGTTTTTTGTTTTGACATCCTGGAAGCTTCTCTGTACTGAAAGACCCCTTCATTTGTTTATTATTTAGGTATCACTGAATGTTTGCAAAGTTCTACTTTTTTTTTTTAGGGTACCAGTTCTTGGTAAAGTGTTGGTGTGTAAATTTAAAAGGGTGGGTGGGTTGCTAAAACTAGTAAGGTTTGATAAACAAGCTGTTGAACATAATTTCAAAGTATCTTCCCACAAATTACTTAAGAAGAGAAAAATAGTAACTTTTCAATAGAGAAACCTGGTAGAAACCACCTTGAACAAATTTACCATTATGCGTATTTCCATGAAGTGACGTGATATGCCTACTAATGATGATATACTGAGGAGGACATAGTGTCACAACTGTGTTATTTACCAAAATGTATAGCCTGAATCTAATTATCATAGATGCTTATATTGAGTGATATTGATCAAAATTGGTTTCTAGTTTTCTCAAAAGTCAAGAAACTCAAAAGGATGATAAATTCTCCAGATTAAAGAATAAGAGTCATGACAACTAAGTGCAACATGCATTTAATCTTGAACTTGGAGGCAAGGTGTAAAAAGAGAAAAAGTTGAAATTTACAACACTTTAATATGGACCATAAAGATTCTCCAAGGGGATGGAGGTGGATATTGACAGTGTCTGGAGCTATTTCTGGTTGTCTTACCTGAGGATTAAAGATGAAGAGGATGCTGCTAGAATCTAGTTTAATAGAGGCTTGGGATGTTACGAAACATCTTAACACTGCACACGGACAATCTTGGCACAACAAAGAGTCATCTGGCTCAAAATGTCCATAGTATTTCAGTTGAGAAGCCTTGGGTTAGGTAATAGTATTGTGGCAATATTAGTTGCCTTGTTGTTCAAGGATAAAGGGACATGTCTCCAAGTCTCAAATGGTTTAGAATTTATGAATGTGACAACTGATGAAACAAATGGAGCAACATGTAAAAAACTGGTGATTGTGGGAAAAGATTATAAGGGAATTCTTACCAAACTTGATTTACTGTCTAGTTTATTAACAAAGTATCTTGAGAAGTAGAGCTTCAAGTCTTAAAACTCTGTGAAGTTTACTTTCATGGAAGTAGACATGTGTTTAGGACTGTTGGCAGGTGCTAATGCGCATAGAATAGAAAGCAGTTGGCCATAATACATGGGACTGCTTTCTTCACGAAAGCATCAAAAAGAAGTGTTTCCAAATATCTAAGAGTCCCATCTTAAAACACGTCAACATTTGTTCATAGAAGAAACCTCAATGTTTTTGAAGACTGATAACCTGTACTATTTCCAAAGGGGAATTGGAATTCCTTCGCTATAGGGCACACATTCCCTAATGTTCAGGATCTGTTACGGAAATACCAGTTGCTGAAGGGAAATGACACACTGTAGACATTCATAACATGATAATGGAGACAATGATGGAAGTTGGTCATGTATTTAAATAGCATTTTAATACTATTAAATTAACCCAGGTGTTTATAATACTACATTTAATACCCTCTTTCCTAGGCATAAAGTAGGGGTGTGTGCATGTTGTTTCTTTTTTATACCAGTATTTTTCCTCCATGAAAAATTAATAGGAAATTAAGAAAAAGTTTTGTCTTTTTTTTGTGTCAGTCTTGCTTTGTCACCCTAGTGGTCATAACCACAGCAGCCTCAAACTCATAGGCTCAAAATGTCCTCCTGCTTCAGTCTCCAGAGTACTTGGAACTGCAGGCGCTCACCACCATGCTGGGCTAAGTTTTCTATTCTTAGTAGAGAGGTAGTCTCACTCTTGCTCATGCTGGTCTTGAACTCCTAAGCTAAAGCTATCCACCCACCTCATCCTCCCAGAGTACTGGAATTATAGGCATGAGTCATCACACCTGACCTTGAAGAGTTATTTTTGATAACACATTTAACAGGTCATTTTCTTAATTTAAAAGGAAAGTATTTTTATGGGGAAAATAAATGAGTAGAAACCACCAAATTTATTACAATATATTTTAGATTGTCTTTTAATGATAAACAATTAATGACTTTCTAACTGACTTGACTTCTTCAGTTGAAGTCAATGGTGCTGTGAGTATCCACGTGTTTAATGCATCATTTTTCTCAATTTGCAGACCATGAAGGCTATGACCCACAAACTGTGAGGCTGGGAAGTAGATACAGTCATGTTCAAGAAGTCCAAGAACGTCTTAACTTTCTTAGGTTTGTTTTTTACAATTAGTATTGCTCTTTGAGACACAGATAAGGAATGCAGAGTGAATATGCTATATAGCTAAGTGAGGCCTTTCGTTTTCATGCATAAGAATAGTTACTAAGAATCACACATTTCCTTGTGCTCCTTACTGAATGCTTTGAAATTTCTTGGCTGAGTTTTAAAACTTTCTTCCTTGGAATATCTGAAGAGAATAATACATTTTAAACTACAGGGTTTAAACTACAGGGTTGTTTCTTCATAGTTGCTTATGCTGAAAATGTTTATTTAAAAACCAATGTCCATATTTTGATACAATCAGTTGGAGAACTATATTGACCTTAAGGATAGACACTAAGGCAGTGGGAACAAAAGGCTGTTGAACCAGAACCCAAAAGAATGATTTGAGTTCTCTGGTGCCTTCTTTATGCTAACAGTGTCTAAAAAAAGCAGTATGAAGTGTGTTATTAACACTTCTGATGGACATGAAGGAAAGAGATCTATTCCATCAAATTAAAGTGAAATGTAGTCCAAGGCAGAATTTCTTCTGTGATATTTAGCTTCTAAATGTACACTTAAAGATTTGGAAAACGGGGCGGTGCCTATGGCTCAGTGAGTAATGGTGCCAGCCCCATATACCGAGGGTGGCAGGTCCAGACCTGGCCCCAGCCAAACTGCAACAAAAAAATAGCCAGGTGTTGTGGCGGACGCCTGTAGTCCCAGCTACTTGGGAGGCTGAGGCAAGAGAATCACCTAAGCCTAGGAGTTGGAGGTTGCTGTGAGCTGTGACACCATGGCACTCTACCAAGGGCGGTTAAAGTGAGACTCTGTCTCTTAAAAAAAAAATTAATTAATTAAATAAAATAAAGATTTGAAAAATGTAATATAAGAGGGACTCTACCTAACAAACGCAAACATGTAGCCTAATTCTTTGTACCCTCAAATTAACTGAAATACTAAAAAAACAAAAATTTGGGAAATAGCTTTGTAAAAAAAATTCAAAATTTTTCATGTGGCAGAAGATCTTATTCAGATTATAAGTATACTAATGGAAATGCCCAGATTATCAGTACTTCATAAAAATCTATTCCATTTGTTATTTTGGTACACATGCTGGGGAATTTTCTGCTGGACTGTGTTAATTTCAGACTTCTATTTATTAAACTCTATGTTTATTATTGGGAAAAAATTTAGTTACATAATTTTGAGAAAAACGCCATCCACCAGATTTTAAGAAATTTGGCATTTGTTTTAAAGTAAAATCTTCTTTACTGTGTGTTTTCATTTTCTACCACCTAAATAAGAGGATCAGCCTCTCAACATTGAGAATCATTGCCATAATGATCCATTGTTACTGATGACCATGTGTCATATCCCTTCTAGGTTTATTAGAACAGAAAAGAGGTTGCAACCCCTTTTGGCAGATTAAAGTTTAGAGTCGGAGAACCTATAATAGTCCTTACACTGTTTAGTACCTATCTGTGTGAATTAACTCAAGGAAAGGGAACCTAATTCTAATGCCTACTGTGTATTTGGTCTGTGTCCAACAATTTATATTTACTCCTCATGGCAATCCATGAGTCAAATGTTTTCTCTATTTGTTCAGTAAGAAAAGATTCAGATAGCTTAAAGTAGTTTGTTTGAAGTCTCATAGTATGTGATGGAATTGCATTACTCAACCAGTTTTATCTGACTTAAGTCTATGCTGTTCCAATTACGCCAATAATTTTTCAAACTTACCTAGGAGACTAGGGCTTCTTAGTTTCCTGAAGATTGTAAACAAGTAGTGGGAAGATTCATCCTCATTAGTTTTTCTTTCCCAACAGCTAGAGTAGCTCTGTAATTTTATACGTTAGATTTCCAAGTTGGATTTTCATTTAAAGAAAGATTTCTTCTACTATCTTTTTAAAAATGAAAAAAAATGAAAAGTTAACCAGTTTTAACTCATCAGTATGAATGGATTAGTTATCTGTGAAAGACATTTAATTGATTTTTTTACAATTTTTTTCCAACACTTGGAACCAGAGTGAAAGTGGCTTGATTGAGTACTTCATTTTCCAGTGATACCATATAAGCAAAATGCTAAAGTTTTTTATTTTAAATTCAAATAGCCTATTAAAAATGTTTTCAGAATCACTGGTTTGAAAGATTAAATGGTTAGAGTTCAGGGAACGAGTTCTTTATTTATAACCAGCTTAATAATAGCCTTGTTCCAGGCACATAGTAGGTTCCCAATATATACTTGTTGAATGAATTATTATCTAGTGTTTTTTAGTATCAGATAAAAGTTGAGAAATAGGGTCTTTTGAAAGAACTAACACCTTTTATCTGTAGATAAAATATAATTATGATAAATGTATTATTTCATAGGTATACAGATAGGTTGCCTTTCAGGTTAAAAATTAAATCTAATTTCCAATTTTTTTGTTTTTCCAAGATTTTTATTGAAGGATGGCCAACTGTGGCTATGTGCTCCTCAGGCAAAACAAATATGGAAATGCTTAGCTGAGAATGCAGTTTACCTTTGTGATCGTGAAGCCTGTTTTAAGTGGTATTCCAAATTGATGGGGGATGAACCAGACTTAGATCCTGATATTAATAAGGACTTCTTTGAAAGTAATGTGCTTCAGCTTGATCCTTCCCTATTAACTGAAAATGGAATGAAATGTTTTGAGCGATTCTTCAAAGCTGTGAATTGTCGAGAAGGAAAACTAGTAGCAAAAAGGCGAGCCTATATGATGGATGATTTGGAGTTAATAGGATTAGATTACCTTTGGAGGGTAAGTCAAAAGTAGGAACTCTGTGTCTGATGTAGTTTTTCAAATAAGGAACTACAATCTTGCATATAGATTTTGTGTTCTCTAATTCTTGTCCCAAAAGTCTGGAATAGTAATTATTCATCTTTATCTTCTTCTAAATGTCATTTGTCACAGAGTTTTTTTCTTTTTTCCTTCTCCCTCTCTCTCCTGTCACTGATGTTCCCGTTGTCTCAGCTTAGAATCTTTATGCTCCAGATGTGTTTAGAAGTGCGATAATCATACAGATCTTTCATGCATCTTCCATGAAAGTTAATGTATCTCCTCTCTCCCATTTTCATTCAGTGTAGATCTGTTTCCTCTTCAGTTTTACACTGAAATAGAGGACAGAAAAAAAGACCTTTATTTAGGTATTTAGATTACAAGTGTGTACTTTATTGGCACTGTTCAACTTGTGATATTTTTAAATACTAAGGAATAAAATATCGAATTAAGGCTAATCTTTCCATCTTTATACTATTAATACATTAGTTTTAGTTTTAAAAGTCGGAGACAGGGTTTTCACTCTGTCTTTCGGGTTAAGAGTGCAGTTGCATCATAATTCATTGTAACCTCAAATTCTTGGGCTTAAGTGATCCTCTTGCCTCAGCCTCCCAAGTAGCTGGGAGTATATAGGCACATGTCACCACAACAATCTAATTTTTCTACATTTTGTAGAGACAGTGTGTAACTTATGCACAGACTGGGATTTTCAACATTTTTGAGAGCAGAAACAAATCTTAAAAATTAAAATGTTAGGAATACTACAAAAAGTAAACCTAATTGGCTCGGCGCCTGTAGCTTAAGCAGCTAAGAGGCCAGCCACATACATCAGAGCTGGCAGGTTTGAAGCCAGCCTGGGCCTGCCAAACAACAGTGACAACTACAACCAAAAAGTAGCCAGGTGTTATGGCGGTTGCCTGTAGTCCCAGTTACTTGGGAGGCTGAGGCAAGAGAATTGCTTAAGCCCACAAGTTGGAGGTTGCTGTGAACTGTGATGCTACAGCACTCTACCCAGGATGGCAGCTTGAGGATCTGTCTCAAAAAAAAAAAAAAAAGTAAACCTAATTGAACAAGGAAAAGGAAAAATTGTGTTTTCCTTGGTTTCCCCATACTTCATTCCCTTCCCTGTCCTCAACCTTTTTATAGGAATCAGCCTTAAAACACCTTCTCAAAGTGCTAGGTTTCTGAACATAGTTTGAAAAACACTAATGTAATTAGTTGAGTAGTAAAGATTTTTCAAAACTGAGGATGTAGAAGGAGGGTTGTCCTTTATGCTAAACTGTGTTCATATAATCTCTTAACGTCTTTTCAACTAATTTGAATTTTTCCTTGAATGCTTCACAAGTTTACAACTTTATGAAGATGTTAAATTGCAGGGTTAAATAATACTGGTCAAAGCATATTTTGTCCTTAGTAAAAGTCTTTCATTTGTAAAGTTTGCTTTATTCAAAGATTTGTACTTTGCATTTATTATCATTTCTTTTGGTGTGTTTTTTCTCACTTAATTTTACTTGATTTACTTGATTGTCAGTGTCAACTTAATATTAAATAATTGAATTTGAATAGTTATTGAATTAAAATATTGAACCCTAACCCTTACAACATCAACTTAATATTATTGTCAACATCAACTTAATATTAAATTATTGAATAGTGTATTAAATAACTGAGTATATGGTTTGAATTTAGATGCCCAATTAAAATATTTTTTGAAAGGGATTAATACTTTAATCTTCTTGACCCTAGGTCGTGATTCAGAGTAATGATGATATTGCTAGCAGAGCTATAGATCTTCTTAAAGAGATATATACAAACCTTGGTCCGAGGCTACAGGTCAATCAGGTAAGTTAAAAAATTGAATCTATATTTCTATTACACAAAATACAATCTAAATGAATCTTGCCTTGCTAATTATTTGAAGTGGTTAGGGTTATTTTGAATTTAACTATTACATGTTGACATGCCAAAGAGAGTCTCCGGAATTGTGTTGACACTAACACTCAATACTGAAGTTCATTTATGACTGTCTAGTTTATATTTGTTCACTTATGTGATACTAGTTTCCTTTTAAGAAATAAAATGTATTTTATCATCAGTGTTGATTCTGCTTTAGTATGACTCATTGAGTGCTGCCTTTAAATTAGCCATTTGCTGTCTTTATAATTAATTTTTACATTTCATACACAATTTGAACTGTCTTTTTATGGCCCATTATTTGTAGGTGGTGATCCATGAAGACTTCATTCAGTCTTGCTTTGATCGTTTGAAAGCCTCCTACGACACATTGTGTGTTTTGGATGGTGACAAAGACAGTATTAATTGTGCAAGACAGGAAGCTGTTAGAATGGTTCGAGTATTAACTGTCTTAAGAGAATATATAAATGAATGTGACAGTGATTATCATGAGGAAAGAACAATTCTACCTATGTCAAGGTTTGTGAATAACTGATTAGCCAGTGCTAATTCTTAATTATTTGGTATTTTCCTAGCCATTTGGCAAATTAATGATGATGGACAGTTAAATGGAGAGAGAAGAATTTTTTAAAAAACATAAATATCTGGGCGGTGCCTATGGCTCAGTGGGTAGAGCACCGGTCCCATATGCCGAGAGTAGCGGGTTTGAACCTGACCCCGGCCAAACTGCAACAAAAAATAGCTGGGCATGATGGCAGATGAGGCAAGAGAATGGCCTAAGCCCAGGAGTTGGAGGTTGCTGTAAGCTGTGATGCTACAGTACTGTATTGAGGGCAATAAAGTGAGACTCTGTCTCTAAAAAAAAAAAAAAAATTAATATCTATTAAAAACATTTGCATCTTAAGGAATCTTTTTATTTTTATTTATTTTATCTTTCAGAGTATCACTTTGTCATCCTAGGTAGAATGCTGTGGCATTATAGCTCACAATAAGCTCAAACTCCTGGGTTTAAGCAATTTATCTCAACCTCCCAAGTAGCTGGGATTACAGGCACCTGCCACAATGCCTAGCTATTTTATTTTAGTTTTATTTTATTTATTTTATTTTGTTTATTTCATTTTATTTATTTTTTGTTTAGCAGACCCAGGCCAGGTTCAAACCCACAGCCCACAGCATGTGGCCAGCCCCCTAACCACAGAGCTGCAGGTTCCCAGCCTGGAATCTTTTTTTAAATAGTTGACCTTCTCATCACCCCTCCCAATTTGGTTATATTTTGTTACATTTGGGTTTTGATAATGCTTTCTCATTTAAAGTTCAGTTTCCTCTTTTTATGTTTGCCACTGATGTTACTGCCCTTTAAGTATTGAAGTAATAATATTTTGCATTTGAAGTATTATTTTGATGCCATTCATTTAGACTGTTAAAAAGAATAGGTTGGTGGGGCCCAGCACCATGGCACATGCCTAAAATCCTAGCACTCTGGGAGGCCGGGGTGGGTGGATCGCCCGAGCCTCATGAGTTGGAAACCAGCCTGAGCCAGAGCAAAACCTCATCTCTAAAAACAGCTGGATGTTGTGGCGGGCGCCTGTAGTCCCAGCTCCTTGGCTGAGGCAAGAGAATCGCTTAAGCCCAAGAGTTTGAGGGTTTGAAGTTGCTGTGAGCTGTGATACTCTACCAAGGGTGACAAAGTGAGACTCTGTCTCAGGGAAAAAAAAAAAAGAATAGGTTGGAAAGTACTTGGAAAAAAACTCTTAAAAGCTACCATGATTGTCACCATAGCAAAAAGCATTTTCAAGTGGTCTTGTGTTAACATTTAAGATCTTACCATATAGTAATTAAATTGGTATTTATAGTTTAGGAATGTTTATAGGGTGAGCTCCATCAGTTTTTTTTAAAGAGTTCCTTTTCACGATGAAATTATTGAATGAATTTATCTTCTACATTTAAAAAATAGTGTTACTGAGTTAGATTTTTATAGCATAAAAATGTTACTCAAGTCTGTTAATTTCTTATATATACGTGGACACTTTTGTTTTTTATAACCATAGATGTAAGTAATGAAATGTGATTGTGTTTTTGTTATTTATAAAATTTGTAGTTAAAAGGAGTAATACATTTTCATTTTTAAGGTACTGAAAATAATACAGGTTGAGTATCCCTAATCTAAAAATGTCCAAAACACTTCTGGTCCCATGCATTTCAGATTAGGGATGCTCAACCTATATTAAGTATCTTTAATTCACTTCCTCCTATTTCATAAGGAAATACTCAGTGTCGAATTCCTAGCTTTATTTTCTTGGCAACAAGATTTGAAAGTCTGCTAAATATGACATTTTTCTTTTTTTCTACCTTTGTCCCTCCCCCCCCTAGAGCATTCCGTGGTAAACACCTCTCTTTTATAGTTCGGTTTCCAAACCAGGGCAGACAGGTTGATGACTTGGAGGTATGGTCTCATACAAATGATACAATTGGTTCTGTACGACGATGTATTCTCAATCGTATTAAAGCCAACGTAGCCCATACAAAAATTGAGCTCTTTGTGGGCGGTGAGCTGATAGATCCTGCAGATGATAGAAAGTTGATTGGACAATTAAACTTAAAAGATAAATCGGTATGTATGTGTATAGTTACCATGTTTTTCAATAAATTCAAACCTGAGGCTATATTTTATTCATTCATTCATTCATTCATTCATGGAGCATTTCATATGTGTGGGGCTCTGTGTTAGGTGTTTTAAGTTACAACACTAAATAAAACTGGGGTGACATTTAAAATACAGTAGAAGATAGGATTTCTAAAATCAAAACTAGTTAAGCAATTATATTATTAGACAATACTTTTAAAATATATTTTTAAAATGGCATATAGATTTGGGAGATTTTGTTCTGTGTTTTGTGTAAATATTTTCTCTTCTCTTTGATACTAACACAGTATATCATTTTTAGCTAATTACAGCCAAACTTACACAAATAAGTTCCAATATGCCTTCAAGCCCTGATAGTTCTTCTGATTCTTCAACTGGATCTCCTGGAAACCATGGTAATCATTACAGTGATGGTCCCAATCCGGAAGTGGAAAGCTGTTTGCCTGGAGTGGTGAGTAGATACAGTTTTGAGCTACTGTATACAAGGCATTAAAGTCTTTTTTTTTTTTTTTTTTTTTGAGATAGCCTCAAGCTGTCGCCCTGGGTAGAGTGCCATGGCCTCATAGCTCAGAGCAACCTTCAACTAATGGTCTCAAGTGATTCTCCTGCCTCTTCCTCCCAAGTAGCTGGGATTGCAGCCATCATTGTTGTTTGGCGGGCTGGGCTGGATTCGAACCCACCAGCTCAGGTGTATGTGGCTGGCGCCTTAGCCTCTTGAGCCACAGGCGCCGTGCCGCCATTAAAGTCTTTTAACATAAAGAAGTATATAGTTCTTTTTGTCTTGAGGAGCTTACAGTTCAGTGAGGCAAAATATCAAATAACTGTATAGTTAACAACTTCAGAAGGAATTCCTCTGAAAAGTAATTATAACTCAAAATTTAAAAAAAATTTTCCAATAGATATAATATTGTTATGTTTACATAGATTTAATCTACTATAGAGCTTAATTATAGCACTATTGGATATATAAATTTAGAAAAATGCAGTCATTCCTCTTTATAGGTGTAGGATTGATTCCGTGACCTCCATGTATACCCATTTTGCTTATACTCAAGTCCTGCTGTCAGCCCTGTGGAACACTCAGGTATACTAGGATTTCACCTCTCAGGAATGTATTTTCAATTCGTATTTATTTATTTATTATTTATTTTTTTCTTACTGTGTCACCCTCGGATGAGTGCTGTGGCATCACAGCTCACAGCAACCTCAAATTCTTGGGCTCAAGCGATTCTCTTGTCTCAGCTACCACAACGCCTGGCTATTTTTTCTAGCTGTTGTCATTGTTATAGTGGACCAAGGCCAGTTTCAAACCCACCACCCTCAGTATATGTGGCTGGTACAGTAACCACTGTGCTACAGGAGCTGAGCATTCAATCTGTATTTAGTTGGAGAAAAAATTATGTATAAGTAGACCTGCATAGTTTGAACACATGTTGTTCAAGGGTCCGCTAAATCACTGTTCTTTTGTAGTTATACCTCAAGTGGATCATCTTTTAGAATTATTTATGTGGCTTGGCATGGTGGCTCATGCCTATTATCCTAACATTCTTAGGAGGCGGAAGCGGGTGGATTGCCTGGGCTCAGGAGGTGAAGATGAGCCTGAGCTAGAGCAAGGCTGTCTACTAAAAATAGGACAAACTAGCCTGGCCTTATGGCAGGCACCTTGTAGTCCCAGATACCTGGGAGGATAAGGCAAGAGGATTTCTTGAGCCCAAGTGCTTGAGATTTTTTGAGAGGACGGAGTAACTTACAGGTAATTATTTTGTGTATTTTATATTCTAGATAATGTCACTGCATCCCAGATACATCTCTTTCCTTTGGCAAGTTGCAGACTTAGGTAGCAGCCTAAATATGCCACCTCTTAGAGATGGAGCAAGAGTACTTATGAAACTTATGCCACCAGGTAAGAATGTTAAAATTATAATAAATTATGTGCTAGGCAATAAAAGTGTATACTGGCAAATTCTATTTCTGAATGGACCATGCTTTGTGGTTATAGACTATAGCAAGGGTTGATAAACTATAGTCTGTAGGTCAAATCTAGCCTACTGCCTGTTTTTGTACAACTCCAGAGGTAGAGATGATTTCTATGTTTTTTAATTTTTTTTAATTAAAAGAAGATTTTATGACATAAGATAATTATATGAAGCTTAAAATTTAGTGTCCATAATCAAAGTTTTATTGATAAGCAGCAGCTGCACTCATTTGCTTACATACTGTCTATGGCTGCTTTTGTCTTAAAACAACAAAGCTCAATAGTGACAGAGACTATATGGCCTGCAAGCCTAAAATACTTAATCTCTTCTATAGTATGGGTCGTATGTCATCCACACCATTGTTCCTTTTTTATTCCTTAGAAACAACCACTTTCTTCTTTTAGCTTTTATTCTTGTATGTATGTGTGCCATTTTATCTGTAAATAATGTCCTCCTATAGCGATTACCTTTAGATATATACAGATTTTCTACTGTGTAAATGAAAACTTAACTTTTACACTTAGAGATCATGCTTTGTCTTTCTGTGCCTCACATATTTCACTTAAATGTCTTCAAGGTTTATCCATGTTGTAAATGACAGGTGCATTCTTTTTATAGATGAATAGTATTTGTTGTATATACTTAACACATTTTCTTTATTTGTCTGATAACACTTAGATTGGTTCCATTCTTGGCTATGTGAATAGTAAGTACAGTGGTTGATAAATATCAAGTGTAGATATCTCTTCAAAATACTGATTTTACTACCTTTGGATAAATACGCAGAAGTGCGATTGCTGGATCATATAGTAATTTTATTTTTAGTTTTTTAAGAGTCTTTATACTGTTTATCAGAATGGTTATACCAACTTACATTCCCACCAGTGGGGTATAAGGGTTCCCTTCTTCACATCCATACTAGCATTTGTATTTTTTTGTTTGTTTTTGTTTTTTGAGACAGAGTATCACTTTATCACCCTCAGTAGAGTGCTATGGCGTTATAGCTTACAGCAACTTCCACCTCCTGGGCTCAGGCAATTCTCGTGCCTCGGCCTCCTGAGTAACTGGGACTGTAGATGCCCGCTACAACACCTGGCCATGTTTTTGTTGCAGTTTGGCCAGAGCTGGGTTTGAACCCACTACCTTCTGTATATGGGGCTGGCACCCTACCCACTGAAACACATTTGTTATCTTTTGTCTTTTTGGTAATAACCATTCTGATCATGGTAGGGTGATAACTCATTGTGGTTTTGATTTGCATTTCCTTGATGATTGGTGATATTGAGCATTTTTTTCATATACCTGTTGGCCATTTATATGTCTTCTCTTGAGAAATGTCCATTCCAGTCCTTTGCTTAATTTTAAATTAGATTATTTGCTTTTTTGCTGTTGAGTTCCTTAAATATTAACCCCTTGTGTGATGCATAGTTCACAAATATTTTCTCCCATTCTGTATGTTATCTATTCATTCTGAAGATTGTTTGCTTTGCTGTGCAGAAGCTCTTTAGTTTGATGTAATCCTTTTTTATCTGTTTGCTTTTTGTTGTCTATGCTTTTGAGTTCTTATCCAGAAGTCATGGCTCAGTACTTGGAAGTCTTTAATCCATTTTGAGTTGATTCTTTTATTGTATGTTTAGTTCATTCTTTTACATGTGGATATTCAGTGTTCACAGGACCTTTTTTATTAAAGAAACTGTCCTTCCCTCAATGTGTGTTCTTGGCACCTTTATTGAAATTTAGGTGGTTGTAAGTGTATGAATATATTTCTGGATTCTCTGTTTCATTCCTTTGGTCACATGTCTATTTTTATGCCACTATCATGCTGATTGTATTACTACCGCTTTGTAAGTAAATTTTGAAGTTAGGGACTGTGATGCCTTTGGTTTTGTTCTTTTTGCTCAAGATTGTTTTGGCTATCCTAGGGCCTTTTTGGGTCCATTTGAATTTTAGGATTATTTTTTTCTATTTCTGTAAATGAGGTAATTGGTATTTTGGTAGGGATTGCATTGAATATGTAGATTGCTTTGGGTAGTATGAACATTTTAATAATCTTCCAGTCCATGAACATGGAACATATTTCATTTATTTATGCCTCCTTTAATTTCATCGGTGCTTTATAGTTTTCATCATAGAGACTTTTCCCCTCCTTGGTTAAATTTACTCCTAGGTGTTTTTTGGTGTGGGGGGGTAGCTGTTGTAAATTGGATTGCTTAATTGCTTTCTTGATTTTATTTTTCTTCCAGATAGTTTGCTATAGCTGTAGAAATGCTATTGAGTATGTTGATTTTGTATCCTGTGACAAGCAAACAGGGGTTCATATTTGTGCCAATCCAGCTTCCTAGTCTTCTTCCATATTTATATCTCTACAGCATTGAGAAATAAATCTGCTTCCCAGCTTCATAAATCTACTGGGTGGGGGTGGAAACTTGCTTTTTTTTTTTTTTCCCTCTAGAGACAGAGTCTCACATCGCCCTCCACAGAGTGCCGTGGCGTCACACAGCTCACAGCAACCTCCGACTCCTGGGCTTAGGGGATTCTCTTGCCTCAGCCTCCTGAGTAGCTGGGACTATAGGTGCCCGCCACAACGCCCGGCTATTTTTTTGTTTTGCAGTTTGGCCGAGGCTGGGTTTGAACCTGCCACCTTCGGCATATGGGGCCAGCACCCTACTTGCTGAGCCACAGGCACCGCCTAGAAACTTGCTTCTTTATCAGATTTTAACCCCTCCTTGGGTGGCCTGCAGCTATAATTACTTACCAAAGAGTTCTCTTAGGCTACAGTTAAAAATACAAACACTCGGGCGGCTCCTGTGGCTCAGCGAGTAGGGCACCGGCCCCATATACCGAAGGTGGCGGGTTCAAGCCCGGCCTCGGCCGAACTGCAAAACAAAAAAATAGCCGGGCGCTGTGGCGGGTGCCTGTAGTCCCAGCTACTAGGGAGGCTGAGGCAAGAGAATCGCTTAAGCCCAAGAG
>CAUYON010050997.1:0-12524 GCA_963573935.1 Arctocebus calabarensis | reverse complement strand
AAAAAGACAACAGGCCATCACACAAGAGCATTACTCCACCTGCGTTCATCTGATACTCTTGAGTTTTCACTTACAGGTAACACCAAGTTAGTTGTTCCAACACTGGAGCTAATTTGTATATTCCCTATTATTTATGTCTGTGTTTTCCTTAAGCAGAGAGTAACTCTGGAAGGCTGATGCTCTTCTCTGCTTGCTTATTTTAGTCCATAGGTTGTATACTAACTGTGGCACATGTTTGATGCTCAGGCCTTAACTTCAGGAGTTGAAGAATAGATGGAATCTGAATTCTCTGAAGCAATTTCTTCTATAAGTGAAGACAGAAAGCCATATCAATTTAATAAAGGAAAGAAGCAAATCTATATTTTCTGTGTGATAAAAAAAATTTAAAGCAGATTAGGATGAAAGGGGAGAAGACAGCCATGGCACTTGCCATTAACAGCCAGACACATGCCACTGAAAAAGGAAGAAAAGAATTCATGTGCTATATCCACTAAATTCTTTTACACTATAACTTAACCTCCAAGCATCCTCTCTTCTGGGCTAAATTTATAATGACTTTAGTTATCCAATAAACACTGAATAAAAGTCATGTCTCCACTTGTTATTCAAATCCTACTATTTAATACTATTCAAATCAAACCATTAAACATCAAACATTATTTTAGCAAAATGTGGTTAAATGACAAAAAAATTATAGAAAAGTCTAATTAGAAAAATGGCCAACTCCTAATGTCCTAAAACATCATTATACCCAGTTTCTCATGCTAGCAATCTGAAATGTTCCTTTTTATACCCTCATTCAGCAATCTAATAAAATTATCAAACTTTCTCTAGTCTAACACTAAAAACTAGCAAGTCCATCTTTTCTCCTTGCCATTCCCTTATTCAAAACTACATGATCACTCATCTGGACTACAATGTCCCCTTCCTGGTCTGTATTCACTTTTATCCCCAGTCCAGTTCTTTCTACACACTATAGCCTAGGCAATCTGTAAAAATTAAATCAATTTAATTTGAATTGATTTAATTAATTAAAATCTTAAATTAATTTTAATTAAATCAATCAATTAAATTGATCGATTTTTAATTAATTAAATTAAGGAAATCAATCAAAAAATTGTCATTCCTCTGTTTAAAATTTGAAGATTTCTCATTGCTCTTAGTATAAAACATACAAAGTACTAATATTGCTAATGAAGCCCTCCAATGATCTGGCTTCCTTCTGCAGCCTCCTCTGCCCTTGCCCTTTAACCTGGAGGCACAGTCAAGTTCCCTTAGTTCTTCATATGCTGTGGTCCTTGTTGTGTATGAGCCTTAGTTAATGTGTTTTTTTCTTCTGCTACAAAACCTTCCATTCTCTGCCTACCAACACAACCTCCCGCCCCCATACTCACCTAAGGACTTCTACTGATCCTCAGGTCCTGATTTAAATATCATTTCCCCAGGAAACTTTCCCCAAATAACTCTTAAAATTCTAACAATTTATTTGTTTCAGGATGTCTCCTAAGACTCTAAGCTCTGTAACAGTAACCACATCAGTCATATCTATACTCTATCTCAGTGTTTACTACTATGTAGGAAGGATTTAAATATTATGTTATAAATATGGATTTATATAAATGTTAACATTTAAACTTCCCATTTTGTAAATATGTCCGTATTTAATACATTTTCAGTAAGTAAAACTCATGTCTATATCAACTGTAAATCCCCCCAGATTCTTAAATACTCATTAGTATTTACCTAGCTCCTCTTCTGTTGTCTCTGAAAAACCAATCTTTGGCTTTGCCAGGTCACCACTATCTTCTTCTACAAAAAAGCAATGCAATGATAATTCGTTATATGAATAACAGTATTATAATTTCTAGTGTTCAATAGAGAAGAAGAGTAAAATAAGATTATTCTAAGCCATGAGGTACAAAGCACAACAGAATGATTCTTTTAAGTAATTACAATTCTAAAACAGTATGTTTTTCTTCAAAAATTACCTTTAGGTTCGTTCTATAACTACTTTGGCACTATGAACTAGTATTTTTTATTAAAAACAGGCCTACCTCAGTGGTAAGGTTCAGTGAGTAATACTGTTCAGAGATTAGATACATTTCCTTATAAATTCTTTAACTGCCCTCTAGCAAATTTTGAATTAGGTTCATTCTATTCACCAAATGAGCTAGTCTAAAAATTTAGGAACGAAATAGATTGCACAACAAAAAAAGTTAGACAAACAAAAGAGCAGAAGCCAGTTTGCAATCATGGGCTTCTATTTGCTTAGCCCAAAATACAAAATTTAAAATCTATAGGAGACAGAAATCTTGAAATAAAATTAATGATGAAAAATAACTGAAAAGACCATGCATTTTTTTTTTTTAATTAGGTAACTGAATAAAAATTCTTACCAGGAAGCACACATTTCCAGAGGCCATATGTTTTTCCTACCACAGTTTGCCATAATCTCAATGTTCCATCTTCAGAACCACTGGCATAGAGTTCTCCATCAGGACTAAATCTCACACAGTGAATAGGACCAAAGTGTCCTTTGTAGGATTCTAATTCTTCTCCACTATTGTAATCATACTTATAAAGTTTAAAATCTTCACCACCTGCAACAAGAAATTCTTTCTCAGGATGAAGTGATGCAGAATTGATGGTTGCAAGAGCTTCAAAGGATTTAATTGGGTCCAAACTTACTGCACTATGAAAAGCAATAGATCGTCCATAAGTTATAACCAAAATCTCTCCCTCAGGAATATATTCCACACTACTAACAGACATATTAAAATTTAGAGATTTCACTTCTGTCATAGTAGCATGATCCCAAAGTCAGTTTTATCGTCAGCTGAAAGAATCTGTTTCTCTTCACTGTGCCAGAGAGCCTTTTTAATACCAGAGGTGTGACCACTAATTTCCTTAGCTTCTGCTTCAAGTCTGTTCAAATCATATATGCGTAGTAGTTTATCTTGTCCCCTGGTTAACAAATAATTACTATCCTGTGTGAAATCCACAGTCTTGACAATGTGGTTATGAGCCAGGGTCATCAATTCATCTCCTGAGACAGCATCCCACACTTTGGCTGTGAAATCTGCAGCTGCTGTAGCTGCTTTGGTGGCATCCTTATTCAATGTTGCACCCCAAACAGCATCTTTATGTTCCAAAAATGTTCCAATCCAGTCTCCTGTATCTCCCTGGCGTAGCATAGGTTTACCATCTTTGCAAGTGCTGATTAAGAACTTGCTCCTTGTGGGGCCGGAGCAAGTCAGTGGGGTCTGCCTCATTGCCATGTTGGCGACCGGACTGGGGAGCGGAGGGTCGGTGTCCTCTTTTCTCTCCCCAGCTTACAGCGCCTCTGGCAAGACCCCCACCCTGGGGTTAGGAAGGGGTCAGGGAGTGAGGGACAGGACAGCGACCCTAGCTGAGGGAGGGTAAGGGAGGGAGGGAGGAAAAGTAGAGAACAGGTGAATTGATCAGCCATGACCTGCACTCTCCCCCTTCGTTTTTAAGTAAACTTTTTTTTTTTTGAGAGTCTCACTTGGTCACCCTGGGTAGGGTGTCATGGTGGCATCATAGCTCACAGCAATCTCAAACTCTTGGGGTCGAGCAATTCTCTTGCCTCAGCCTCCTGAGTAGCTGCGACTATAGGTGCCTGCCACAATGCCTGGCTATTTTTTTAGAGACAGGGTTTCGCTCTAGCTCAGGCTGGTCTTGAACCTGTGTACTCAGGCAATCAATCCCTCTGCCTCAGCCTCCCAAGTGCTGGTATTACAGGCATGAGCCACTGTGCCTGGCTTAAGTAAACATTTTTATTTTGGAATAATTTTAGAATACAGAAAAGTTGCCTCTCACCCAGATTCTCTATTGTCACATCTTATATCACCATCATACATTAGCAAAACTAAAACACCAACAGTAATGCATTTCTATGAGCTAAACTCCAGACTTTATTTGGATTTCACGTGCTTTTCCATTAATGTCCTCTTTCTGTTCTGTTACATTTGGTTCCTTGGGTCACCTCAATCTCCTCTGGTCTGTAACCGTTTCTAAGTCTTTGCTTTTCGTGACCTTGACAGTCTTGAGTTCTGGCCAGGTATCCTGTAGACTGTCTCCCAGTTTGGGTTTACATGATGAGACTGGGGATATGGGTTCTCGGGATGAATACCACGGAGGAGCTGGGCGCCTTTCACTGCATCTCCTGGGGTGTAGCATCCCCGTGACTTCACTCCGAGGGGCCTAGTAGGCTTCTCGTGTACATCTATTTTCCCCTTTCCCAGCTCTAGCTTCTGGAAACAAGTCACTTAGGCGGTAGATTAAGTTTTATGTTCTAGGAGAGGCAGCATCTACATACACTGTCAAATGTTTCTAAAGAGTCTTCTCTTGGGGATCCTAGATACTGTTTTGATAAAGGCTGTATTTATGTATTTTTTTTTTTTGAGACAGAGCCTCAAGTTGTCACCCTGGATAGAGTGCTGTGGCATCACAGCTCACAGCAACCTCTAATTCCTGGGCTCAAGTGAGTGAGTCTCTTGCCTCCGCCTCCCAAGTAGCTGGGACTTCAGGTGCCCGCCACAACGCCCGGTCATTTTTTGGTTGCAACCATCACTGTTGTTTGGCGGGCCCGGGCTGGATTCGAACCCACCAGCTTGGGTATACGTGGCTGGCGCCTTAGCCCTTGAGTGACAAGCGCTGAGCCAAAGGCTGTATTTAAACAATTCTGTTTTGATAAGGCTGTATATAAATTTGACTCTGGTTATCACATCATGGGCGGGTGATCTTCTGTTTAATCGTAAATTTTTAGTGTCCCATTTAAATGTGCTATCTTATGTCTGGAATGTTTTGGCAATCTGTTAGAGGTGTGATATGCCTGTGGGTGTACGTGCTGGCAGGAGGGTAGAGCAGAGATACCTTTTCTAAAATGTAAAAACTTTCAAATTTCCAGGCTGCCTAGACCATATAATGAAATATAAAAGAAAGTGCATTGAGGCAGGTAAGTAAATACAGAATTTGCTTTTATTATTTGAAGAAACTGGTAACTTAAGTCAGCATAGCTCTTTTTACAGCTGAAGAAACTGAGGAGGGGAGGGGGAGGTGGGTTTGAAGTATCCAGGTCACTCAGACAGTAAAGGCAGAAGCACCCAGGGCTCCTAATCCCCGGCCAGCACTTTGCCCACTGAGTTGAGCCTGTCCAGGGGATAGACTCTTAGCTGTACATGGTAGGGCAATAACATAGTCACATAAAACCACCCCCCATCCCGTGACTGACAATTTAGCCCAAACCACCCTCACAGTGGTGCCAGCTGAAGGTCCTTCCTGATGAATGGGAGTCCTATGAGCCCTCCCAACCTGTGGCCATGGGGCTCTCCAGAACCTTCTATTTGGATTAGCAAAAAGTGGGAGTGTTAGCTAAAGGAGTGACTTAGAAGCATGCTCTTAACCTTCTAAGAGGGATCACCTTTCACAGGCCTTGACCTTGAAGTTTGAAATAAGCCCCTTTAGCATAATCCATCCCTAGTGCCCACTTTCTAGGGGTTTGTTTTTCTGGGTAATTTAGTGTCGGAATACTAATAAGGCTTGTAGCATTCCAGTCTTCCCCCCACAGGGCGCCCCCGTGCCCTGTGACACTGAGCTGCGTGTGCTGCCCTATAAGAGGGCAGATGTGGAGCGCTGAGCCGCTTTTCTCGCCCTGCCTCCACCCTGGTCATCTGTAGGACACTGCATGTGAGGAGGTCTGAGGCCTTGAACTCCTAGACAATTCTGAGCCAGGGCCTGAAATGTCTCCTAGGAAGATAAGTCATCCTCTTGTATGACATGTTCCTGGAAATCAATCTAATCCTTATTTGCAAGTCATATCAATGAGACGACTGGCTTTTTCTGACAGTCGACTTGTCAGCATGAGCCATTTCCTTCTTTGCATCCAGTAAAGTTGACACAATGGTCTGATGGACGTGGATGAGGCTCCTGGAACACAGTGTTCCGGTGGCCGTGGTCCTGATCCTGCTTTCACCGGCTGTAACCATAAGCCTGTCTCCTAACCTGTGGCTCCCCCGCCCTGGGAAGAAAACATCACCCCTCCTATCTTTATCTAAAAGCAGAGGCTAAGAACATATGTGAGAGATAAACCCAGTCCGAGCCTCCTGCCACCCCCAGAGCAGGGAAGCTATTTTTATAATAGCAGAGCAGTGGTATGGGGGCCCTATACTTTGGGGGGCGGCAGGTACTTGGGGACTCTGGGAGCAATGATAAAAGTTCACTGTATAGTGGAGTCCATTTCTTAGATGTGTGCCGGATAACTTAAGATTTGTTTTTGTAAAGCCCTTTGGGAAATTTGAAAGAGGCAAGGGTCAGCAGGTTCATCATGGGATTCTCTCTCAACTCCCCAGGAAGTCTGTGGGACCCAAACATCACTGCTTGTAAGAAGAATGAGACGACAGTAGAAGTGAACTTTACAGCCAGTCCCCTTGGAAACAGATACATGGCTCTGATCCAGAATAACATGGTCATTGGGTTTTCTGATGTGGTGGAGGTACACTTCCCCTTCATCCCCGTAACATTACCCCCTCCTCAACCTCCCACGTTCCTTAGCTTGTTGGTAGAAAATGAGGACACATTAGGATTCTCTGAACAGGCTCTCTGTGGAGAGCACAGGACTGTCTACTGTGCAAATGTGCTGGGCCATTTTGATGAATTCAACATTTAAAAACAAGTCTCTGTGGCCATCCTGGGACATATCACTGTGATCTAAAAGCTCACAGAGGTAGGAGTTCGAGAAGTATGAAGTGAATCCTGGTCAGATCTAGTCCAATGACCTGAAAGTCAGTAATGCAGGCTCCCTCGTTAGTGGCACTCAGTCTGCTCACTCCTGCCTCCATTCCTGTCTCACTTATTTGCACCAGAGCAAACTGACGCGAACTTCTGTAGTGATCCCGGTGACTGGGGAAAGTGAAGGTGCTGTGGTTCAGGTAATTTTAAAGAAGTACTTTGGGGAGGGAAGGGACGCTAGAAGATTGATCGTTCCCCCATTAATTGCTTTTGATGAGTCTTTTCGAGTTTGTTCTCCCCTCCCGAATACACTTCCTCCAGCAGACCTGAGCTTAGTGATACTGGGGCCGGCCCACCCTGCTGTCATCACGTGCTGAGGCCAGGAAGCTGACTTCCCAAAGTGCTTTTATTAGTACTTCCATTTCTGTCAGATGCTCAGGGCTAGAAGTAGCATTTATCTTCCCAATGATCAGTTTCAATTGCAAAATTAAGTTACAAAGGATTCAAAATTGGAAGGTTTAGGTTCCACGTCAGTGTACGAACCTTGGAGAGGGACTGTCTTCTCGGGCCTCAGCTGTCCAAGCTGGAAAACAGGAAGTTGGACCCACAGATGATCTCAGGTCTCTTTCAAGTCTGAGTTTATAAGGTGGGGACATGAGGGTCCAGTGGGACACAGTCACACCCAAGAATAAGGAGCTTTATTTATTTATTTATTTATTTTTTCTTTGAGACAGAGCCTCAAGCTGTCACCCTGGATAGAGTGCCGTGGCATCACAGCTCACAGCAACCCCCAATTCCTGGGCTCAAGCGAGTCTCCTGCCTCTGCCTCCCAAGTAGCTGGGACTACAGGCGCCCACCACAATGCCCGGCCACTGTTTTTTTTTTGGTTGCAGCCGTCATTGTTGTTTGGTGGGCCCGGGCTGGATTCAAACCCGCCAGCTCAGGTGTACGCGGCTGGCGCCTTAGCCCGTTGAGCCACAGGCGCCGAGCCAGAATAAGGAGCTTTTGTTCCTGATTCCCTGGAACATTAAATGCTCAGCCATGTGGGGCGTGGTAGGGGGCAAGCACATTATGACTACACCCCTTTTCCAGGGAACTATAGAATTTCCTAGTCGTAGGGGACTGGCTGGTCATAAAGCCCTGACTGAAGTCAGTAAGAACACTATTGCTCTTTTTCTAAAGGAAGTGTTTGTGTGTTAAGATGTGACCTAGCCCTTTCAGAAAAGGAACCCAGCACACTGTAACATGCACAGAGTTTAGGCTCCAAGTTTGGTGTCTTCGGTGTCTGAGTTTGGGGTCACTGGCTTGGATTTTAGGACTTTGTCACAGATGTGACCAAAAAAATACCCACGACCATGCTAGATGTAGGGCTGAAACCAGAAAAAAGGGAAGAATAGGAACAATGCTGCTCTGGAGCAGGCTGTGAGCTTTCTAAGTCTCTCATTTTTTCTCAGTTGACTCCATATTTCGCTACTTGTGGCAACGACTGCATCCGGCATAAAGGAACTGTTGTGCTTTGCCCACAGACAGGTCCTCCCCTCCCTCTGGATAAGAGTAAGTGCCCAGTCATTTTCAAAGGGCAATCAAAGTAATTCAGGACAGAGAGGGCCCCTCTGTCCCTGCCCCCGTCACCGTGAGGCAGGGCAGGTGCACACGGGGAGGGGAGCAGGAGGAGTCCCTGCCTGCGTATGCTGAATTGGGGTGCAGAGAAAGCCGCCAGTGCCATCTCAGACAGCCTACAGTCTGAGAAAGGCTGTATTTATGAAACCACTCATGACCACCCTTTATGACGCCAGGATATGCCAAAGAAGGGGAAAAAATAAACAGTACGAGTGTTCTAAGAGCCATGAGGACATGCTGAAAAAAGTCAGTGGCATAAAATGATGGGGTATACAAGAGAACACACGTTTCACTGCATTTTGATTCTCTTAGTCTCGATAGCCCAAGCTGTGTGGTTATTATGAGTTGATGTGGTCACACAGCCAGCATTTGAATAAACAAATTAGGAATACTGGCACCAAATGACATATACCTCACTGGTGCCTAAGAGCAACATGTTCTGGAAAATGTCTCTAGATTTAGAGACATTTCAGTTCTTTCATTACAGATGGACAAATAAAATGTTCCCAGAACTAGCCCAGGGGTGGGGTCAAAAGTTAGAAGCGGTTATTTTTAGAATCTCTCAAATGAAGACAACCCAGGTGCCTCCCTCTCCTGACTTCTGCATGGGCGCAGTGCCTCACGGATTCCTAATCACTTCGTGCCCGAGCCTCACTGTTCCTGTGAGGCAATGGCATCATCCCCCACAGGTCAGTCTAATACACAACCTTTAAAAATGCCATCTAAGCTGGGCACAATGGCTCATGTCTGTAATCCCAACAGGAGGAGGATCACTTGAGGCCAAGAGTTTGAGACCAGCCCGAGCAAGAGAAAGACCTCTGTCTCTACAAAAAATCAAAAAATTAGCTGGGTGTGGTGGCATGCACCTGTAGTCCCAGCTATTTGAAAGGCTAAGGCAGTAGCATTGCTCAAGCCCAGGAGTTTGAGGCTGAGTGAGCTATGATAACACTACTACACTCTAGCCTGGGAGACACAGCAAGACTGTCTCAAAAAAGCCATTTACACTTACTATGAATGTAAGTAACTGTAACCAGAATGATAGTAATTCCTCAAAGGAAAAAACACCGTATGTAAACTCTGGTTACTATAGTGAAAATGCCTGTGCCTGGAAGGACGAAGAAGCTACAGAACAGCAGAGGCCTAGTCTTACTTCCCTAGATCCCACAACCCTTGTGAGAATGTAATGAATGACCTGGACAATCTATGGAAAAACAGAGATTGGCAGACTCCCAAAAGATTTTCTGACCCTTGGTTGTAAAGGGATCTAAATCTGGTCTTCAAATAGGAGACAGATGTGGTTTTGTTTTGCTAAAGGTGAGTGAGCTTTGTTTTCTCCAGGCAGAGACGTGTTAGGAGGCTGGCTGCCTCTCCTCCTCCCATCTCTGCTGGTGGTCACCTGGGTGCTGGCGACTGGGATCTACCTGACGTGGAGGCACGGTAAGAGTCATGAGTTTTTAAAGATAACCTGATGAGGAAGTAACATTTTAACTTTTTTTTAAAGCAAGTTCCTCTAGAGGCAATCACATGCTGGCATTTCCCAGAGCTGGAAGCATGTCTTCAATGCTTTCCAGTGTTCCTGCAGAGACTCAGGGTCACAGATGGAGGACATCTGCCCGGTTAAAGCACAGTCCGGACCTCCAGGTCTGGTGACTAGCACCTGTTTTATTTTTACCATGGAGGCAGCTACAAGTACTGACAGGAGCACAAGATGAACGATGACAAACTGCTTTTTCCCTGATACAGGTACTCCATGCTAGTTCCTAATTTGTATAGTTTTTCTGAGGCCTAAGGAAAACATTCACTTAGATTCATATAGAGTTGAACCCTGAATAGCACAAGTTTGAGCCATGTAGGTACACATATATGTGAACTTTTTTTTAGTAAATCTATCAAAGTTTTTGTTTTTGTTTTTTGAGATAGAGCCTCAAGTTGTCCCCCTGGACAGAGTGCTGTGGCATCACAGCTCACAGCAACCTCCAATTCCTGGGCTCAAGCGAGTGGGTTGCCTCTGCCTCCCACAGGCGCCCGCCACAACGCACAGAAACACAGCCATTTTTTGGTTGCAGCTGTCATTGTTGTTTGGTGGGTCCGGGCTGGATTCAAACCTGCCAGCTCAGGTGTACATGGCTGGCACCTTAGCCCGTTGAGCCACAGGCGCCGAGCCAATCTATCAAAGTTTTTTAGAGAGCTGCAAAAGGTAGGTGTGTCAAGAATGCATAAAATACACGCATTATGGATACTCATCTACTTTATCATTTACTACCATAAAATACACACAAGTCTATTATAAAAAGCCAAAGCTTATCAAAACTTATGCACACACAGACCTTACATGGGGCCATTCACAACTGAGAGAAAAGTAAATAAAGGTGCTGAATAAAATCATCATAACTGCATAAACTGTACTGTTCTATATGCTATGCGACTGTAATAATTTTACAGCCTTGTGAGAATCTAACGAATGACCTGGACAGTCTATGGAAAAACAGAGATTGGTGGACTCCCAAAAGATTTTCTGACCCTTGGTTGTAAAGGGATCTAAACTTCTACCAAGCATAGAGTAAGAAATCTGGTCTTCAAATGGGAGACAGATGTTGTTTTGTTTTGCCAAAGGTGAGTGTTGCTATTGCTATTGCAATGAGCTCTCAAGTGTTGTATGTGGCAGCTTCAAACCCCGTGGGAAGCTAATCATCTCCAAATGAACAATTTGTCTCTCCAGCAAATTACATATTCACAGTAAAATTCACACGTATTTTTCCTGTTCAGTGCAATACTGTAAACGTTGAATAACACCATGGGACCTGGGCCAAGTGCCACTAGTGATTTCTGGAAGTGCTCCCAAGAAGCAGAGAAAAGTTATGACGTTACAAGAAAAAGGTGAATTGCTTAATATGTAACTGCAGATTAAATAAGGTCTGCAGCTGCAGTTGACCGCCACGTCAAGATAACACAGCATACATAACCACTGTTAAGAATAAAAGGAGAAATAAAAAAAGAAATTAGTGAAGCTGTGGTGCCAGCAGGTATGAACAGCTTGCACTTTACCAGATAAAAATACCTTTTTATCTGGTACTGAAAATGCAGCTTTTATGTGGGGGTAGGATTACTGTAAGAAAAACATATTGGCTCGGCGCCTGTGGCTCAGCGGGCTAAGGCGCCAGCCACGTACACCTGAGCCACGTACACCACAGCACTCTGTCCAGGGTGACAGCTTAAAGCTCTGTCTGAAAAAAGAAAAGAAAAGAAAGAAAAACATATCTATAGATTCTGTTATGATTTGAGAAGTAGCAAAGTCATTCATTCTAAGACAACTTTAGGCAAAAGGAAGGTGAAGGTTCTAAAACTGAAGAATTTGGGCGGCACCTGTGGCTCATCGAGTAGGACCACCTACCCCATATTCCGAAAGTGGTGGGTTCAAACCTGGCCTCGGCCGAACTGCGAAACAGAAAAATAGCCGGGCATTGTGGTGGGCACCTGTAGTCCCAGCTACTCGGGAGGCTGAGGCAAGAGAATCGCCTAAGCCCCGATGCTGGTTGCTGTGAGCTGTGTGACACCACGGCACTCTACTGAGGGCAATAAAGTGAGACTCTGTCACTAGAGAAAGAAATTTTTTCAAAAAAAAAAATAAAATAAATAAAATAAAAATAAAATTGAAGAATTTAATGCCAGCAAAGGATATTTGATAATTTTAGAAAGAAATCTGACTTAAAAAAATAACTCTAGGTAGCAGGAGAAGCAGTTTCTGCCAACCAAGAGGCAACAGACAAGTTCCTAGACTCCATTAGGAGAGATCAGTGAGGGCGGCACCTGTGGCTCAGTGAGTAGGGCGCCGGCCCCATATACTGGAGATGGTGGGCTCAAACCCAGGCCGGCCAAAGACTGCAAAAAAAAAGAAGGAAAAATCAGGAGAAAGGTATCTGCCTGAACAGGTTTTTAATGCAGATGAAAGTAACCTATTCTGGCTCGGCGCCTGTGACTCAAGCAGCTAAGGCGAAAGCCCAAAACCCGAGCCTGCGGGTTCGAATCCAGCCCGGGCCCGCCAAACAACAATGACGGCTGCAACCAAAAAATGGCCGGGCGTTGTGGTGGGCACCTATAGTCCCAGCTACTTGGGAAACAGAGGCAAGAGACTCCCTTGAGCCCAGGAATTGGGA
>CAUYON010050995.1:0-15714 GCA_963573935.1 Arctocebus calabarensis | reverse complement strand
CCTTTGAGCCACGGTGCCACCCTATTTTATTTTTTTCTTTCTTTTCTATCTTTCTTTCTTTCTTTCTTTCCTTCATTCCTTCCTTCCTTCCTTCCTTCCATCCCTTCTTTTCTTTTTCTTTCTTTCTTTCTCTCTCTCTCTATCTCTTTCTCTCTTTCTTTCTTTCTTTTCCTTCCTTCCTTCCCTTCCTTCCTTCCTTCCATCCTCCCCTTCCTCTCCTTCCTCCTTCCCTTCCTTTCCCTACTCTCGCCTTCCCTTCCCTTCCCTTCCCTCCCCTCCCCCTTCCTTCATTTCTTTCTTTCTGTCTGTCTGTCTGTCTCTCTTTCTTTCCTTTCTTTTTCTTTTTCTTCTATCTTTCCTTTCTTTTTTTCATTCTACCTTTCCTTTCTTTCTATCTTTCTTTCCTTCCTACCTTCCACACCTTCCTCCACTTCCTCTTTTTTCTCCCTTTCCCTCTTTCTTTCTTTCTTTCTTTCCTTCCTTCCTTCCTTCCTTCCTTCCTTCCTTCCTTCCTTCCTTCCTTTCTTTCTTTCTTTCTTTTTTTTTTGGAGACAGAGTCTCAAGCTGTGCCCTTGGTAGTGTGCTATGGCATCACAGCTCACAGCCACCTCAGACTCCTGTGCTTAAGCGATTCTGTTGCCTCAGTCTCTTAAGTAGCTGGGATTACAGGTGCCTGCCGCAATGCTCAGCTATTTTTGTTGTTGTTTCAGTTGTTGTTGTTTTTTAGCAGGTCTGGGCCAGGTTTGAACCCTCCAGCCCCCGTGTATGTGGTCGGTACCCTACCCACTGAGCTACAGGTGCTACCTAGATAGTTTTCTTAGTTCAGCTTCTGGGCTAAGCCACTCACTTTATCTTCTTTTGTTCTTATCCTATAGATTTTTGAAGAGTCAGAAGTCTGGCCTTTGTAGTTCTTGAAATATACATACTGGCTAGTTTTATTGCCTCCTGGCTGAATTATTTTATATTCTGGTATTTTATTTTTTACATTATTATTGGTAAGGACTATGCTCATCTTTGTTAATTACTCCTTTCCATCTCCATGTTTGACTCCTATTTCCCTTTCCTATTCCAGCTATTAGAATACAGCTATTCTAATGTGTTTAATATGCATCTTTTAATTTCTAGTTATTCTTGAAAACTATGTATGATCTTGTGTGTATATTTTTCAAGGTATGCAAATGGCATTGTGTTGTATATCTTTTTTTCCTCAGCACTGTTGAAGAGTTCCATTCATGTTACTATGTCCATATGTCCAATCTAGCCCATTGCTTCTTTCTGCTGCACAGGAAGTACTATAATGTCCATACACTCTCCCAGCATCTCCAGCTTTCCACCACCACAAACCCTGCTGCAGGAACTGTACCTGAAGTACCTGTTGTTGAACCTATGGAAGAATTTTCTTTTTTTTCAGAATCTCAAGCTATTGCCCTGGGTATAGTGCCATGGCATCATAGCTCACAGCAACATCCTACTCTTGGCTTAAAGCAATTCTCTTGCCTAAGTTTTTCTATTTTTAGTAGAGATGGGATCTCACTTTTGCTGAGGCTGGTCTTGAACCTGTGAGCTCAATCAATCCACCCACCTTGGCCTCTCAGAGTGCCAGGATTACAGGCATGAGCCATCATGCCAAGCCCCTAGGGAAGAATTTCTGTGGGATACCTTCTCAGGAACAAGTTGCTGGGGCATGGAGCATGAATCAAATTTAGCAAAAAGCTTCTGGTTAGTTCTCTGGAATGATAATGAATGTGTGCTCTTAGCTGCATGAGAGTTTCCATAGCTCTAGTCTTCATCAGACCTTGGCATTATGCTGCTTTCTAAACTGTCAGTTTAATAGGTACAAAGTGATATTTCAGTGTTTTTTTTTTGTCTGTTTGTTTTTGTTTTTGTTTGTTTTTTAAGAGACAGAGTCTCACTTTGTCACCCACGGTACAGTGCTGTGGCCTCACTGCTCACAGCATCCTCCAGCTCTTGGGCTTAGGCAATGCTCCTACCTCAACCTCCCCAGGAGTTGGGACCACAAGAGCCTGCCACAACGCCCAGCTATTTTTTTGTTGCAGTTTGACTGGGGCTGGGTTTGAACCCTCCACCCTCAGTATATGAGGCTGGTGCCCTACTCACTGAGCTATAGGCACAACCCTATTTCATCATCTATAAAAAAAAATTACATTTCTATGATTGGGAATGAGTTGAGCATCTCTCCAAATGCTTATTAGTCATTTGGACTTGCGCTTATGTAAATTGCCTATACATATCACTTGCCCATTTTTCTACTGGAGTTTCTGAGTTTTTGTTTTTAATTAGCCAGAATTCTTGTATATTTTAGGTATTAATTTCTTTGTCAGTTTTAGACATTGAGAATATTTACTCCAATTTTATCATCTTTCTATTAATGTTGTCTGTGATGTTCAATGGTGAATAAAAACAATTTTAGCATATCGAAATTTACTAAAGATTTGCTTTATGGTTTAACTTTTGGGATTTTGTTTAAGAAGTTCTTCCCTCAATCCACCCTCTTCCCTAGTTATAAATATAGTACAACTTCTATTAATATATAACTTTTATTGAAGTTACAACATATATTGTTATAGCTATGGTTTGAATATTTTCACCAAAGTTTGTGTGTTGGAAACTTATTTCCCAATACAATAGTGCTGAGAGTAGGAGCTTTAAGAGGCTATATCCTCATGAATGGATTAATGTTATTGCATAAGTGGGTTTCTTGACTCAGGAATGGGTTGTTATAAAACCAAGTTAGGTACCCTTTTATGCTTTCTCCCTCACTCCTCTCTTGTTCTCTCTCCTCTCTCTTGCACACATATACTGTCTTGCTTTCCCACCTTCTGTCATGGAATAATGCAGCAAGAAGTCCCTCTCCAAATGCAGGCCCTTGAGGCTTGGACTTCCCAGGCTCAAGAACTGTAAGAAATATACAGTGTGTTCATAAAGTTCCTATGCAAATTAAAATAATTGTCTGTTTTAAATTGCACATAACATGAACTTTATGGATAGCCTGTATGTTCTTTATAAATTAACCAGTCTCAGATATTCTGTTATGGCAGTACAAAATTAACTAAGACAGTAATCTTTCATTTTTAGTTTTCTAATCTATCTGTTGTCCACCTTTGTATGTAATTTTTCTTAGGGATTCAATTTTATTTTAATTCATGTGCTACTAATTGATTTTATAAGCATTAATTAGGCTGCTGGATGTTGTATACCCATGAGAATATATATATATATATACCCATATAATATATACCATATAAATGAGTTTTGACATATGTATACCTTCATATGTCAAAGTCCTAAAATCAAGATAAGGAATATATCCATCACCTCCATAGTTTCTTAATGCTGCTTTTAAATCACTTCCTCTTAACTCTCCCCAATTTCTAACCCCTGACTGCCACCTTCCCTGTTTATATGCAACCATTGTCACAACTTTAGATTATTTTACATTTTTGAGGGTTTTATATAAATGGAATGAAAGGTAAGTCCTCCTTTTTTTCTGACTTGTTTTACTCAGCACAATTACTTTAACATTCATCCATATTGTATTGTGTATACACAGTTTTTACCTTTTATTCTTAAGTAGTATTTCATTGAGTAAGCATATCATGCTTTATTTACACACAAATATGTTAAGGGACAGTTGGGTTGATTTCATTTTTTGGCTGTTATGAATAATACTGCTTGAACATTTCTGTATATGTCTGTGTATGAACATATGCTTCTAGTCTTTTAGGTAAATATCTAGGAGTAAAATGGCTGGGACATATGGTAGATGTTTGTTTTATCTTTCTAAGCAACTGCAAAACTGTTTTTCAAGTGGTTATACCAGGTTAAATTCCCTAGTTGTTCTTTACTTCACCAGCACTTAATATGGTAAATTTATTTTGTTTCAGTCATTTATTTATTTATTGGATGTGAAATGGTGTGTTAGTTTCCTATTGCTGGTGTACAAATTACTTAGTGACTTAAAATAAAACAAGTGTACTGTCTTGGAGTTCTACAAATAAGATGTCCAAAATGAGACTTATGAGGCTATAATCAAGGTGCTGGCAGGACTGCATTTCTTCTGGAGGCTGAATTGGAGACTCTACAATCCTTTACTTTTCCATCTTTCACCTACATTCCTTAGCTCATGCATGGCCACGTCTTCCATCTTTAAAGCACAACACTACAACTTGTGCTTCTATCACCACTGCAGTAACATTATTTTTTATTTTTTTTTTTTTTTGTTTTTTGTTTTTTGAGACAGAGCCTCAAGCTGTCGCCCTGGATAGAGTTCTGTGACCTCCAGTTCCTGGGCTCAAGTGAGTCTCCTGTCTCTGCCTCCCAAGTAGCTGGGACTACAGGCACTCGCCACAACGCCCGGCCATTTTTTTTTTTTTTTTTTTGGTTGCAGCCATCAGCCATCATTTTTTGGCAGGCCTGGGCTGGATTCGAACCCTCCAGCTCAGGAATACATGGCTGGCGCCTTAGCCCGTTGAGCCACAGGCACCAAGCCAGTAACATTATTTTTCTTTTTTGCTCAGCTCCTTCTATTTTCTATTGTATTTTTTATTTTTTTAAATCATAGCTGTATACATTAATGCATTTATGGGGTTTAATGTGCTGGTTTTATATACAATTTGGAATGCTTACATCAAACTGGGTAACATAGCCTTCACCTCACTTTCTTAATTATTGTGTTAAGATATTTATACTCTACATTTAATAGCTTTGACATGTACCCTTGCAAAATGCACCATAGGTGTGGTCTCTGCCCATCCTCCTCCCTTCATCTTGGGCTGCAGTTGTGTTATATCTTTTATATGGAAGTATGGTTTCATAGTAGAACTGAGTATATTGGATACTTTTTCTTCCATTTTTGAGATACTTTACTAAAAAGAATATATTCCAGTTCTATCCATGTAAACATAAAAGAGGAAAGGTCTCCATCATTTTTAAGGGAGAATAATATTCCATGGTATATACATACCACAATTTATTAATCCATTCATGGGTTGGTGGGCACTTGGGCTTCTTCCATGACTTACCAATTATGAATTGGGCTGCAATAAACATTCTTGTGCAAATAGTGTGCAATAACATTAATACATTCATGACAGCATAGCCTCTTAACAGTCCCACTTCTCAACACAGTTGCATTGGGAATTAAGTTTCCAACACAGAAACTTTGGGGAAAATATTAAAACCATAGCAGTAATACTAACTTTAATAGAAGTTACATTATATGTTAATATAAACAGAGTTATATTTGTGATTAAGGAAGGAATGGGTTAAGGGAAGAACTTCTTAAACAAAATCTCAAAAGCAAAACGTAAAGCAAATCTTTGGTTAATTTCAATATGCTAAAATTAAGAGTTTCTATTTAATATAGAACATCTCTTCTTTTGACTCCTGTCTCCATCTTAAAAGTACCCTGGGTGGCAGGTTTGAACCCGGCCTGGGCCAGCTAAACAACTGCAACAAAAACATAGCAGGGCGTTGTGGCGGGTGCTTGTAATCCCAGCTACTTGGGAGGCTGAGGCAAGAGAATCACTTAAGCCCAAGAGTTTGAAGTTGCTGTTAGCTGTGACACCATGGCAGTCTACTGAGGGCGATGGAGTGAGCTTCTGTCTCAAAAAAAAAAAAAAATACTCTGTTTATTATATTGGGCCTATAGAGATAATCCACGATAATCTTCCCAGTTCAATATCCTTAATATAGTAATATCTGGAAATCCCCCTTTTACAATTTATTTTACAACATATTCATGGGTTCCAGAGATTAGGATATAGACATTTTGGGGGAGCATTATTCAGCTTATCACAATTCGGTATTTCACTGTGTGTTTTTAAAAGGTGGAGTTATCATTTATATGCCATAAAATTTACCCTTTAAAGCATTTAGTGGTTTTTACTATATTCACAGTGTTGCACAACCATTACCACCGATTCCAGAACATTTTTATGACGTCAATATAAACCCCATGCTAATTAGCAATCACTACCTGTTCCCTCCTCCCTTTTCACAGCCCTGGGCAATCATTAATCTGCCATCTTTCTTTACAGAATTGCTTACTTATTTAATACAAATAGAATCATATGATATGTGATCTTTTGTGTGGGGCTTCTTTTACTTGACATAATGTGCTTGAGGTTCTTCCATTTGAAGCATGCATCAGCAATTCATTCATTTTTATGGCTGAATAATATTACTATGTATAGATATATCATATATGGCATATCCAACCATTAGTTGATGGACAATTGTGTTGTTTCTACCTTTTTAGATATTACTGATAATGCTGCTATAAACATGGTATACAGGTTTTGCATGGGGATATGTTTTAATTTCTCTTGGAATGTCACTTCTCTTGGAATTGCTGGATCATATGCTTAACTGTTTGAATAACTATGAAATTGTTTTTGAAGTGGTTGTATCATTTTATATTTCTATCAGCAATTTATGAAGGTTCTGATTTTCTGATTTCTACACATCCTCCCTAACACTTTGTATCTGTCTTTTTTACTATGGCCATTTTAATGGTAGGATATGGTATCTCATTGTGGGTTTCATTAGCTTTTCCCTGATGACTAAAGATGTTGAGTATCTTTTCATGTGCTTATTGGCCATTTACATATATACTATTTGGAGAAATATCTATTCAAATTACTTGCCTTTTTTTTTTTTTTTTTTTGAGACAGAGCCTCAAGCTGTTGCCCTGGGTAGAGTGTCATGGTGTTACAACTCACAGCAACTTCCAACTCCTGGGCTTAAGCTATTCTCTTGCCTCAGTCTCCCAAGTAGCTAGGACAACAGGCACCACCAACAATGTCCAGCTATTTTTTGGTTGTAGTTGTCATTGTTGTTTGGCAGGTGTGGGCTGGAGTCAAACCTGCCAGTTTTGGTGTATGTGGCTGTCATCTTAACCACTTGAGCTATAGGCACCATACCTATTTGCCTGGTTTTAAATTGGGTTACCTTGCCTATCTTTTATTGTTGAGTTATTAGAGTTTCTTTATATATTTTGGATATAGTCCCTTATCAGATATTTAATTTGTGAACATGTTCTCCCATTATTTGGATTGTTTTAAAATTTTTTTTTGATGGCGTCCTTTGAAGCACAAAAGCTGTAAATCTTTATGCAGTCCAATTTATTCATTTTGTTGTTGTTGCCTGGACTTTTGGTTTCAAGTCTAAGAAATTATTGTTTAAATCAACGTCACAAAGATATACTACTATCTTTTCCGCTAAAGGCCTTAAAGTTTCAGTCCTTGTATTTGATCCATTTTGAGTTAATTTTTGTGAATACTGTGAGGAAAAGCTCCAATTTCATTCTTTTGCATGTGAATATCTAACTGTCCTACCACATGTCTTTGTTGAAACATACTTTCTTCTATTGTATTGTCTGGGCCTTCTTGTCAAAAATTAATTTACCATGAATTTGAGGGTTTATTTCTGCACATTCAATTCTATTCCATTGATCTATGTGTTTATTATTATGCTAGTACCACACTGTCTTAATTATTGCACTATAGGTCTGTAGTTAGTTTAGAAGTTAGGAAATGTGATTCTTCAAACTTTGTACTTTTTTTCAAGATATTTTTTCCTATTCTGTATTCCTTGAATATATACATGTTTTTTTAGGATTAACTTGTCAATTCCTATAGAGAAGCAAGCTGGGATTTTGATGATTATTGTGTTGAAACAGTGGTCAATTTGGGGATTATTGTCGTCTTAAAAATATGTAAGTCTTTTGATACAGGAAAATGTAATGTCTTTCCATGTATTTTCTTTGATTTCTTTCAACAGTGTTTTGCAGTTTTCAATGTATAAGCCTTGAAATTCTTTCATTAAGTTATTTCTCTAATATTTTATTCTTTTTTTTTTATTGAATCATAGCTGTGTACATTAGTTCAACCATGAGACAGAGTCTCACTTTTTATCGCCCTCCATAGAGTGCTGTGGCATCACACACAGCTCACAGCAACCTCCAACTCCTGGGCTTAGGTGATTCTCTTGCCTCAGCCTCCCGAGTAGCTGGGACTACAGGTGCCCGGGTAGTTTTGTTTGTTTTGCAGTTTGGCTGAGGCTGGGTTTGAACCTGCCACCTTGGTACCTGGGGTACATGGGGCCCATGCCCTACTCGCTGAGCCACAGGTGCCACCCAATTTTATTCTTTTTGATGCTCTTGCAATAGGAAGTATGTTCTTAATTTCATTTTCAGGTTATTCATTGCTACAAAAGAGAAATACAATTGATTTGTATATATTGATCTGGAATTCCACAATTCAACAAACTTGCTAATCTCATTTATTAACTCTAGTTTTAGGGGTTCTGGGGTTCTTTGTTGTTGTTAATTTAGAGTTGGGTCTCATTCTGTTTCTCAGGCTGGAGTATGTTGGTGTGATCACATCTCACTGTAGCCTTAAATTCCTGGACTCAAGCCCAGGAACTCTAGACTTGAGCTCACAAAGTGTTGGGATCACAGGCATGAGCCCCTGCACCAGGCCAGTTCTAGGAGATTTTTTTGTAATGTTTTTAAGTATTTTCTTTATAAAAGATCGTGCCACCTGCAAATAGAGATAGCTTCACTTCTACCTTCTCAATTTTGATATCTTTTATTTCATTTTATTGCCTAGTTGTTCCGGCTAGAACATTCAGTACAACATCACATAGAAAGGGTGAAAGGGACATCTTTATCTTGTTAGTGACTTTAGGGGAATATCTTTTAGTCTGTCAACATTTAGCATAATGTTACCTGTTTTTTTTTTTAGATGCTTTTTACTGGATTGAGTAAATTTCCTTCTACTTCTGATGAGTTGTTTTTTATTATTAAAGGATATTTGATTTTCTCAAATGCTTTCTCCATCGTTTGAGAGGGTTATGTGCTTTTTGTCCTTTATTCTACTAACAAGATGTATTGCATTGATCAATTTTCATATTTAAATAAATTTTATATTTTTGGGATAAGTTCCCCTAGGTTATGATATATAATCCTTTCTATATGCTGCTAGATTCATATTGCTAGGGGTTTTTTTGTTTTCATTTTTATTTATTTATTTTTTTTGTTTTAGACAGAGCCTCAAGCTGTCACCCTGGGTAGAGTGCTGTGGCATCACCACAGCAACCTCCAACTCCTGGGCTCGAGCAAGTCTCCTGCCTCCACCTCCCTAGCAGCTGGGATTACAGTCATTTGCCACAATGCCCAGCTATTTTTTGATTGTAGTCGTCATTGTTGTTTGGCGGGCCCGGGCTGGATTTGAACCGGAAGCTCAGGTGTATGTGGCTGGTGCCTTAGCCGCTTGAGCCACAGGTGATGAGCCTTATTACTAGGGTTTTTGATTTTTGTTTATTGAGATGATTTTTTTTTTTTTTTTGAGACAGAGTCTTACTATATTACCCTTGGTGGAGTGCCGTGGCATCATAGCTCATAGGAACCTCAAACTTGCGGGCTCAAGCAATTTTCTTGCCTTAGCCTCTCGAGTAGCTGGAACTACAGGTGCCCACCACAACACCTGGCTATTTTTTGTTTTTAGCAGGCCCGGGCTGGGTGGGAACCCATCAGCCTCAGTGCATGTGGACAGTGCCCTAACCACTTAGCTACAGGCGTGAACCCTCATTAGCCTTTTGGTTCTCTTCAGCCATTAAAGCAAACAGGGAGACATTGTTGCAAATGAGCAAAAATTAACAAATTGGAGCAAAAAATTAACCCAAATATAATTTAGTGAAGTTTCTCTTTAATCATAGAAAGGGGGAGTAGAAGACAGTTAAGCCCAAAGATAAACAATATAAATGTTGAAGACTGCATAAAATGAATTTCTATTTTTGAATAAAATAACAAATTTTAAAATATTAGAAATGTTTTATCATCATGACTTTTCTTTTTTGCCACATTTTTTGAAATATATTCATCCTAGTTATTGTATGGTGAAGCAGACCTTTGATAAAATTATTCAGGATGCTTGTTTATATCTCAAAGAAGCAGCTTTCTCTTAATGTGGGAAAGGCAAGAACTGTAATCCAGCACCTTAAATCAGAAACATTGGACAACATGAGCAGGGATATGTGGAATAATTCTGGCAAGCTCTGCTTATGGTCTTCAATATGAAGGTGTTTCGTGGTTACCTGCTACACAGGGCTTAGTGTTGCAGTCACTGAGTTGGGTTTCACTTCTACTTCCTTACTTGTTTCTTGGTCTGAGGAAGAGGATCCTGAATAGTAATCAGAGGTAACTGTCAACAGCCCTGGAGATCACGTCCTTGTTACCATCTTCATTTTCAAAGCTGGCAACAATGAATGCATTGTTTTTCTCTTCATACCTAAGGATAAAATTAACAAGGTATAATACTTGAAGTTCTATCAGCAAAGCAATTTTTAAAGGTCTATCAGTAAAGAAAAAAATGTCCATAAAAACAAACAGGTCTAGACATGCTGTGGGTCTAAGGCAAAGGAGTCAGCCCAGAAATGACCAAACACATGTAGTATTTCAACCTAGCTCCATATCAGCAGAAAGCCAGAATTTTTCACTTTTGATCCATTTAAGTACACATACAAGTGACTTCATATTTTTCTCAACTTTCTTTCTTTTCTATGGAGTCCTAAAAATTCTTTAAAACATCAAGAAGAAATCACTGTTTAGAGTATGTTTTGTATGGACTAACAAAACTGGTAGTACAATAAAATTCTCTAATGTAAGAAAAGGAAAAAAATGTATTAAAAATTGTAATACTCTTCAGCCCTGTAATCCTAGAACTTTGGGAGGCTGAGGCTGATGGATTGGTTGAGCTCAGGAGTTCAAGACCAACTTGAGCAAGAGTGATACCCTCATCTGTACTTAAAACAGAGAAAGAAATAGAAAAACTAGCTGGGTGTTGTAGCAGGCATCTGTAGTTCCAGTTACTTCTTAGACTGAGGCAAGAGAATCACTTGAGCTGAGAATTTTTAGATTGCTGTGAGCTATGATGTAACGGCACTCACTGAGGGTGACAGAGTTGGCTCTGTCTCAAAAAAATTTTTTTTAATACTCAATATATGCCAATAACATTTGTTATCTTATATATCATATTGTATACATTTTGTAGTTTTATTAGTAAATGTGACTTAAGTATTACAATTTTAATGGTTTTTCCTTTCTTAAAATGTGTATAGATTTTTTGGCACCCACTGTATATCATCTCACTACCTTCTGCTTTCCATGGGTTCTAGTGAGAAGTCATATGTTCATCTCACTGTAGTTCTCTTGTATGTGATGAGTCATTTTCTTCTTCATACTTTTTTTTTTTTTTTGAGACAGATTCTCATTCTGTTGCCCAAGCTAGAATTCTGTGGCATCAGCCTAGCACACAGCAACCTCAGATTCCTGGGCTCAAGTGACCCTCTTGCCTCAGCTTCCTGAGTAGTTGGTAGTATAGGTATCTACCACAGTGACTGGCTAATTTTTCTGTTTTTAATATTTTTAAAATTTCAGATTAATGTGAGGGTATGAATGATTAGGTTACATTGTTTGCATTTGTTAGGTAAAGTTCAAATTGTAGTTAAGCCCTTCACCTAGGGGGTCTGGTGTATACCTTTACATTATACCCACTAGGTAAGAGCTTACCAAACCCATCCCTCCGCCCTACTCCCATATCCCTCTTACCCTCTCCTCCATTTGAATATTATTGTGTTTTTCTCTTATGTGGGCATGTAGTTGTTTATCTGTTGGTTTCATATTAGTTTTGAGTACACTGGATACTTGCTTGCTCATTCTTGTGACACTTTACCAAAATGAATGTGCTTTAACCCCATCCAGATAAATAAAAAGATGTAAGATCTCCATCATTTTTGTGTCTGAATAGTATTCTATGGTGTACATATACCACAGTTTATTAATCCATTCATGAATTAATGGGTACTTGGGTTGATTTCACGACTTTGCAATTATTAATTGAGCTACAATAAACATTTTACTGCAAATGTCCTTATGGTATAATGATTTTTTTCTTCTCCATAGATACCTAGTAATGAGATTGAGGTACCAAATGGAAGTCTACTTTTTAGCTCTTTGAGGATTATCCATACTTCTTTCCACAGAAGTTGTATCACTTTGCAGTCCCATCAAGAGTGTAAAAATGCTCCCTTCTTTCCAAATCAATACCAGCATTTGCCGCTTTGGGACTTTGTGATGTGGGCCATTCTCACTGGGGTTAGGTGATAACTCAAAGTGGTTTTCATATGTGTTTCTCTCATGATTCAAGATGATGAACATTTTTTCATGTGTTTGTTGGCCATTCCTCGGTCATCTTCAGAGAAGTTTCTGTCTCTTGTCCACATACGAATGGGGCTATTTGCAATTTTCTTTTTTTTTTTTTATCATTGTTTGGGATTCATTGAGGGTACAAAGAATTAGGTTACACAGATTGCACTTCTTAAAGTTCCCTTTATAATTATGTCACCCACCCCAAGAGGTGTGCATTCACCATGACCCCCCTCCCTCCTCTACTCTCCCGACTACCTCATTCCCCTACCCCCACACTTGTATTAGCTCATTTACTGGCTTCATATTAGAATTGAGTACATTGGATTCTTACATTTCTTGCATTGGATTTGCATTTCTCTGATGGTTAGGGATGATGAGCATCTTTTCATGTTTATTAGCTATTCATCTGTCTTCTTTAGAGAAGGTTCTATTCATTTTCTTGCCCAGTGATATATAGGATTCTTGGGTCTTTTGTTGATTAATTTGAGTTCTCTATAGATCCTAGCTATCAAGCTTTTTTTCAGGTCATAATATGCAAATATCTTTTCCCACTGAAGGTTATCTATTTGCTCTAGTTGTTGTTTCCTTAGCTGTACAGAAGTTTTGTAGTTTAATTAAGTCCCATTTGTTTATTTTTGTTGTTGTTGCAATTGCTATGGAAGTCTTCTTCTTAAAAATCTTCCCCCGGGCTGATATCTTCAAATGTTTTCCCCCAATTTTCTTTGAGAATTTTGATTGTTCCATGCCTTAGATTTAAATCTTTTATCCATCTTGAATCAATTTTTGTAAGTGGTAAGAGGTGCAGGTCCAGTTTCAAGCCTTTACATGTGGTTAGCCAGTTCTCCCAGAACCATTTATTGAATAGGGATTCTTTTCCCAATTGTATGTTCTTGTTTGATTTATCGAAGATCAGGTGGCTGTAAGAGGTTAGTTTCATCTCATGGTTTTCTATTTGGTTCCAAATGTCAATGTTTCTATTTTTGTGCCAATATCATGCTGTTTTGATCACTATGGTCTTCTAGTATAGCCTAAAGTCTGGTAAGGTGATACCTTCGGTGACTTTGCTGTTTGTTTGTTTTTTTTTTGACATTGCTATATTTTTTGATCCCTTCCTGGAGTCTTGTGGTTGAGTCTTTGGGGTTCTCTAAGTAAAAGATCATATTGCTGGCAAAGAGGAAGTGTTTGACCTCCTTTGCCCTAATTTGGGTGCCTTTTATTTCCTTCGCTTGTCAGATCATATTGGCTAGAACTTCCAGCACTATGTTGAATTGTAGTGGCAATACAGGACAACCTTGTCTGGTTCCAGTTCTAAGTGGAAAAGCTTTCAGTTTTACTCCATTCAGTATAATGTTAGCTGTGCTTTAGTTGTACATAGCTTTGATCAGGTTAAGAGACATGCCACATATGCCTATATTCTGAAGTGTTCTAATTAGAAAAGAATGCTGAATTTTATCGAATGCTTTTTCTCCATCCATTGAGAGGATCATATGGTCTTTGCATTTGCTTATGTTCATGTGGTGAATTACATTTATGGACTTGCATATGTTAAAGAAGCCTTGCATCCCCTGATAAAACTTATTTCATCATGATGAATGATTTTTTTAAAAAATGTGGAGCTAGCTAGGATTTTGGATGTGGATCCAAATGTGGATCCTATTGGCTAGGATTTTATTGAGAATTTTTGCAACAATATTCATTAGTGACATTAGTCTGAATTTCTCCTTTTTAGTTGCATCTTTTCCTGGTTTTGGTATTATGGTGATGTTTGCTTCATAGAATGTGTTTGGTAAGGTTCCTGCCTTCTCATTTTTTGGGGAATAATTTCTGCATTATGGGAATGAGCTCTTCTTTGAAAGTTTGTTAGAATTCCGGTGTGAAGTCATCTGGAATAGGGCATTTTTTTTTTGTTGTTGGGAGATTTTTTATTCTTTCTTGGATCTTAGTGCTTGAAATAGTTCTGTTCAAGAGATCTAATTCTTTTTGGCTAAGTCTAGGAAGAGGGTGCGATTCCAGGTATTGATCCCTTTCTTCCACATTGTCAGATCTCTGGGCATAGATGTTCTTGTAGCACTCAGCAATTATCTCTTGTATTTCTTTGGCATCTGTTGTTATTTTCCCTTTGTGGTTTGTGATTGAAGTTTTTAGAGAGATACTTTTCTGTTTCCAGTTAACCTGGTCAAAGTTTTATTGATTTTATTTATTTTTTCAAAAAACCAGTGTTTTCAAAACCAGTGTTTTATTAATTTTCTGAATGTTTTTTTTAAATTTCATTAATCTATGATTAATTTTGGTTATTTTCTTCTACTGGGTTTGGGATTAAATTGTTCTTCTTTTTTTAGTTTCATAAGATGTTTCATGAGTTTAGTGATGCTTTCTTTCTATTTTTTGGATGTAGACATCTAAGGTGATACATTTCCCTCTAAAGACTGCTTTTGCTGTATCCCACAGATGTTGGTAACTTCTGTCTTCATTGTTGTTGCATTTGAGGAATTTAACAATTTCCTCTTTCAGCTCTCCCTGAACCCAACTATCATTTAGCATAAGGTTGTTTAATTTCTGTGACTTTGTGTGGGGATTAACATTTTTTCTGGAGTTGAGTTTCGCCTTTGTTGCCCTGTGGTCTGAGAAGGTACAAGGGACAATTTCTATTCTTTTCATTTTGCTGAGGTTGAATTTGTGTCCTAGGATGTGGTCTACTTTGGAGGGTTACCATGGGCTGATGAGAACAATGTGTACATCCTTTAGTTTGGGGATGGTGTGTGTTCTGTATATGTCTATTAATACCATTTTCCTATTTTTTCCCCCTAGGATCATATATGAATTCCTTTTACCTTTGTTTAATTTTTGGTTAGAGGATCTGTCCAGTTCTGTCAGAGGGATATTAAAGTCCTGAGCTTTTATGGTGTTATGGGATATCATATTGCTCAGACCCATCAAGGTCGGTTTCATAAATCTGGAAGTATTTAAGTTGGGGGCATACATATTTAAGATTGAAATGTCCTCTTGTTGTATTGTTCCTTTGACCAGTATAAAGTGTCCATCTTTGTATTTCTTAAATTTAATTGTTTTAAATCTGCTTATATCTGAAAATAAGACTGTGACTCCTCCTTTCTTCATATTTCCACTTTCTTGAAATACTATTTTCCATCCCTTAACCCTGATTCTTGATTTGTCCTTCAAAGCTAGGTGAATTTCCTGGAGACATCATATGGATTGCTTATGATTTTTTTATAAAATCAGCCTGCCTCTGCCTTTTCAGTGGTGAATTCAGTCCATTGACATTTATTAAGAGAATTTATAAGTGTGGTTGAGTTCTAGTCATCTTATTTTGTGAAAGTCCATTGTGTAGTTTTATCCTTTGTACCATTGTGGGAAGTAAGTTTTGTTTTGTTTTGTTTTTCTTTTTTATTAAATCATAGCTGTGTACATGAGTGCAATCATGGGGTACAATGTGCTGGTTTCATATACAATCTGAAATATTT
>CAUYON010050991.1:0-52090 GCA_963573935.1 Arctocebus calabarensis | reverse complement strand
TACAGGCATTCGCCACAATGCCCGGCCATTTTTTGGTTGCAGCCAGCATTGTTGTTTGGCGGGCCCGGGCTGGATTCGAACCCGCCAGCTCAGGTGTACGTGGCTGGCGCCTTAGCCCGTTGAGCCACAGGCGCCGAGCCTGCTCCTTTTTTTATATGTATGAATGTGTGGTGTCTCTTTTTGACAAATGAAAACAACATTCTTGCAAGATGGTCCGGATGAAAAGGGACTTCTCTTGCAGAGCAAGTATTCTGAAAGCAGAGGTTGATTGAGTAAGCCTCTATTTTGGTCTCATGGTTCCTTAAAATGTTTGTACTTACAGAAGTTATTTTGAAATAGAGAACTAGATGAATTCTCCTTCATACAGATGAAAACAGGATGGTAGCCGGGTACGGTTGAGCATGGAGGCTCATACCTGTAATCCCAACACTTTGGGAGGCAGAGGCAAGAGAATTGCTTAAAGCCAAGATTTGCAAACCAACCTGGGCAACAGAGCAAGACTTCTTCTCTACAAAAATTTTTGGTTTTGTGTTTAAAATAGAGTCTTACTCTGTTGCACTGGGTGTAGGGTAAAGTGTGATAGCATCATCATAGCTCACGGCAACCTCAAACTCCTGGGTTTAAGCAGTCCTCCTTCAGCCTCCTGAGTAGCTGGAACTACAGGTGCTACCACACCTGCCCAGCTAATGTTTCTATTTTTTTTTTTTTTTTTTTGAGACAGAGTTTCAGTATTTTGCCCTTAGTAGAGTACTATGGCATCACAGCTCACAGCAACTTCAAACTCTTGGGCTTAAGTGATTCTCTTACCTCAGCCTCCCAGATAGCTGGGACTACAGGTCCCGCCACAACACCGGCTATGTTTTTTTTTTTTTTTTTTTTTTTTGTAATTGTCATTGTTGTTTGGCCGGCCTGGGCTGGGTTTGAACCCGCCAGCTCCGGTGTATGTGTCTGGTGCCCTAGTCGCTGAGCTATAGGCGCTGAGCCGACTTCCAAATTTTGTATCAGAGTTAATGAGAGACTCAGTTAAAATCAGAATTTGTTGATTTAGTTTTTCCTTCTGTGCATATCGTATTTAAACCACTATTCATTGCCTATCCAGGCTCCATGTACTAAATATTGTTCAGTGTTTTAGGTTGGTCAAGATATAACATCTTCATAAACTGATTATTTCATTTTATGTTCTCAGAACCATTCAATATTAAGCCAGAAAGGACCTAAAAATTACCTATAAATTATCTACTAGAACTTGCTCAGCTTCTGCTTGAGCACTGCATTTACTGGAATTGAGATATTTTGGGATAGCTGCATTTGTTTTCACACAAACTTGTTAGAAATTTCTTCTCTACCAACTTTGACTCATTGGTGCCTGTTCTGCCTTTGAAACCTCTCCAAATTACCCTGCTCCCTTTTCTGTATGATAGTTTGGTTTTAAGGTGTTTGGAAACTTCTCCCTTCATTTTGCAGAATACAAAAAATTATATATTTTTATGTTGCTTATTGATGAATTCCAGATGTTTACCGTGTATCATCTTCTATGTACTAAGTGCTAAGTGTTTGGGATAAATGATAAAGGGATGTGATCCTTAACTTCTAGAGCTCATAGTATGTGTAGGGTGAGACTTGTAAGTAACTAACTCTAACATGGTATTAAGCATTAGAAGAGCAAAGCTTACAGGGAACTATTAGCTGTAGAGAGAGAAGGTCAAGATTTATTCCATTGAAGCCTGCACGGAAAGGTCACATTGGACTTGATTTGAAGTTTGTCAAGCTGGGAATGGGGAAGCCTTTCTAGGTAGAAAGAATGGTTTGGGCAAAGAGGCATGAGTGGCATATTTTAGAATGATAACTTGCTCAGCACGTGTAAAGCGCTGGCTCTCTTAACAGGTTTTATTATGTCATGTTGAGGAGTTTCAACTTACCCTGCAACCGGGAAGGAGACTTGAAGGGCTGTGTTGTATTGCTTTTAAGATATCTGTACCGTTTTTTCCCCATTACAAAATTAATATAAGCTCATTGCAAACAATTCAGAGAGTATATAAAAATCTAGAGAACAAAACATATTTCACAACCCCGTTATTTAGAGACAATAGCTTTTAATATTTTATATACTTTTTGACTTTTTTCAATGCATACATATACAGTCATGTTTTTAAACAAAAATGGAATTATAACATGTATTCTTTTTTATACTGATTTTTAAAATTAATATATTATGGAGTTATTTCTTTTTAGAAGTAGAGTGCTGTGGCATCACAGCTCATGGCAACTTTGAACTCTTAAGCGATTCTCTTGCCTCAGCCTCCCAAGTTGCTGGGACTACAGGCGCCCACCATAACACCTGGCTATTTTTAGAGGCAGGGTCTCACTCTGGCTCAGGAGGCATGGAGCTATTTCTGTACCAAATAAAGAGCTATACTACTTTTCCTCATTTTATGATGATATCTTAATTACTTTATGTAATCTATTGATGTTTCTAATTTCTTTTTTTTTTTTTTAGAGGCAGAGTCTCATTATGTTGCCCTCAGTAGAGTGCCATGGCATTACAGCTCACAGCAACCTCCAACTCCTGGGCTTAAGTGATTCTCTTGTCTCAGCCTCCCGAGTAGCTGGGACTACAGGCACCTACCACAACGCTTGGCTATTTTTTTGTTGCAGTTTGGCTGGGGCTGGGTTTGAACCTGCCACCATCAGTATATGGGTGGTGCCTTACCCACTGAGCCACAGGTGCTGTCCCCAATGTTTCTAATTTTTATAATGATGTAGTAATAAACACTTGAAATATACAAGATCTGACAGTTAGGTTCATGAACTTGGCATTGTGTGCTATGTTGGCAATACTCTGCGTACAAACAACTCGGTGAAGTTTCATAACCTTGGTCTATCAGTGTCTCACGACTGTTTGTTCATGTTGATGTGTGGCAGTGTCTTGCAGAGTGGTATTCATTGTTGTTGTTGAGTGTTTTGTGTGCCATCATAAGAATGTTGGAGCTTGAATTAGACAATGAACAAACATTCATAAATTTCTCATTACACCTTCTCACTTTGTTGCCTTTGGTAGAGTGCTGTATCATCATAACTCACAGCAACCTCAAATTCTTGGGCTCAAGTGATTCTCTGGCCTCAGCCTTCTGAGTAGCTGGGACTACAGGTGCCCACCACAATGCCTGGCTAGTTTTTTTTTTTTTTTGTAGAGACAGAGTCTCACTTTATCGCCCTCTGTAGAGTGCTGTGGCGTCACACAGCTCACAGCAACCTCCAATTCCTGGGCTTAGGCAATTCTCTTGCCTCAGCCTCCCGAGTAGCTGGGACTACAGGCGCCTGCCACAATGCCCGGCTATTTTTTTGTTTTGCAGTGCTGCGGGGGCTGGGTTTGAACCTGCCACCTTCGGTATATGGGGCTGGCGCCCTACTCACTGAGCCACAGGTGCCGCCCTAGTTTTTTTTTTTTTTTTTTTTCTTCCTATTTTTTAGTAGATATAGGGTTTTGGTCATACTCAGGCTGGTCTTAAAGTCTTGCACTCAAGCAATCCACCCCCCTCAGCCTCCCAGAGTTTTAGGAGTATAAGCATGAGCCATTGCACCCGGCCCAGTTAGGAAGATTTTTATTAAAACTCTTGGCATGAAGAAGGTGTGGCTCTTATATCAAGACAATATACCAGCTCACACAGCACTGTCTGTGAGAGTGATTTGGCCAATAAACAAATAATGGTATTGGAACACCCTCCTTACTCACTTGATCTGGCCCCAGTGACTTTTTTCCTTATCTGAAGATAAAGGAAATGGAAAGAAAGATGTTTTGATGACTTTCAGGACATGAAGGGCAATATGAAGACAGCTCTAATGGTCATCCAGGAAAAGAGTTCCAAAATTGCTTTGAAGAGTAGACTAGGTGCTGGCATCAGTGCACAGCTTCCCAAAAAAGAGTACGTTAAAGGTGACCGTAGTGATATTCAGCACTGAGGTATGTAGCACTTTTTCTTTCTTTCTTTCTTTTTTTTTTTTGAGACAGAATCTCAAGCTGTCACCCTGGGTAGAGTGCTGTGGCGTCACAGCTCAAAGCAACCTCAAACTCTTGGGTTAAGCACTTCTCTTGCCTCAGCCTCCCAAGTAGCTGGGACTACAGGCACCTGCCACAACACCTGCTATTTTTTTCGTTGTAGTTGTCATTGTTTGGCAGGCCCAGGCTGGATTTGAACCCGCCAGGTCCGGTGTATGTGGCTGGCCACCCTAACCTCTTGAGCTACAGGTGCCGAGCCATGTAGCACTTTTTCTTGTTCAGGACAAGTTCATGAACTTAATTGTCAGACCTCATATATCTTTATGTAACAGACCTGTTGTTTCCCTTATGAATTCTTACATGTGGGGTCAAAGGGTTTACTTAAGTTTTTTTTTTTTTTGAGACAGAGCCTCAAGCTGTCACCCTGGCTAGAGTGCTGTGGCATCACTGCTCACAGCAACCTCCAATTCCTGGGCTCAAGCGAGTCTCCTGCCTCCGCCTCCCAAGTAGCTGGGACTGCAGGTGCCCGCCACAATGCCTGGCCATTTTTGTTTTGGTTGCAGTCATCATTGTTGTTTGGCCGGCCCAGGCTGGATTCGAACCCGCCAGCTTAGGTGTACATGGCTGGTGCCTTAGCCTGCTGAGCCACAGGCGCCGAGCCAAGTTTTTGTTTTTAAAAAGGGGTCTCACTATATTGCCCAGGGTGACCTCAATCTCCCAGGCTTGAGTATTCCTTCTACTTCAGCCTTCTAAGTAGCTGGGACGATAGCCATGTGCCACTATACCCAAAATACTTAGTTTTAATTAATTTTTAAACACATTTTGCCTTCGTGCTATGTGCAAGGAACTGTGCTGTGCCCAGAGAATGTGATAGCGAATGTCAAAGATCTCATGTCAGTTCTTGTAGTTTATTGGGAAAGAAATGTTAAACAATTATAAAAATAGATATATAATAACAAAAATGGGATACAAATTAGAAAGAAAAAGTAAAGGGTACATGAAAGTTTATAACCTTTAAAAAGTTCTTATCTTTTAGAGCTATATGGTGAATTGTATATGCAGATAAAATGGTATGATAATTTTGGATTTGCCCAAAATAACCCAAGGTTGGGGTGAGGGATGGTAGATGGGAGTATAGCTGAAACAAAATTGGCTAGGTTGATAATTGCTGAAGCTAGTGGTTAATTATACTGCACTTTTGTGTGTTTGAAATTTTCTATAATAAAATGGAAAACCCAAAAGGAAGGGTGGAAGATAAATTATAGTTTGGATTAAATTGGGGGCCCAAGGAAAGGCTTCTTTGAGGAAGAAACATTTCAGCTGCGACCCTCGTGATATATAGGAGTTGGCCAGGCTACAAGTAGCAGATGGCAGTTGGAGAAAGAGCTTTTTTAGGCAGTGGGACAGCATGCACGAAGGCCAAAAGCCCTAAAGGAGGAACATGTTGGTGCCTTGAGGAAATGAAAGAAGGCTGGTGTTACAGACTTGGGAGGCTGGGGAAGTCAGCGTGGGCTAGACGTTTGAGACCTTGGAGACCATCTTAGTATTTTGTTCTTTAATACAACAGTAATAGAAGGAAGCTTTCCATAGAAGACTGTTAAGTAGCAGAATGACAAGTTGACTTGCTCCTGTGGCTCAACAGGCTAAGGCGCCAGCCACATACACCTGAGCTGGCGGGTTCGAATCCAGCCCAGGCCCACCAAACAACAATAATAATGGCTGCAAGTTAAAAATGGCTGGGTGTTGTGGCGGGCACCCGTAGTCCCAGCTACTTGGGAGGCAGAGGCAGGAGACTTGCTTGAGCCCAGGAATTGGAGGTTGCTGTGAGCTGTGATGCCACAGCACTCTACCAGGGTGACAGCTTGAGGTTCTGTCTCCCCCCCCCAAAAAAAAGTTCAAGTTGAGGGTGGTGCCTGTGGCTCAAAGGAGTAGGGCATTGGCCCCATATACCAGAGGCGGTGGGTTCAAACCCAGCCTCAACCAAAAACTGCAAAAAAAAAAAAAGAGTTGAAGTTGACTGTTTTGTGGAGAATGGTTTTGGTTTGGGCTTGGGGCAAAAGAGAATGGGGAGGCTCGGCACCTGTAGCTCAAGCAGCTAAGGTGCCAGCCACATACACCTGAGCTGGCGGGTTCAAATCCAGCCTGGGCCCGCCAAATAATGACGACTGCAACCAAAAAATAGCCGGGCGTTGTGGCAGGCGCCTGTAATCCCAGCTACTTGGGAGGCGGAGGCAGAAGAATCACTTGAGCCCAAGAGTTGGAGGTTGTTGTGAGCTGTGCTGCCGTAGCACTCTACCCAGGGTGACAGCTTGAGGCTCTGTCTCAAAATAAAGAGAATGGGGAAGTAAAAATGTAGAGAAACATCAGAAGGTTATTACACTGGTCCAAAAGATTTTGGTGACTCTATCTTAGAGAAATTATGATGTTAGATGGAGAGAAGAGGTACTCATTTGACAGACCTCTTTGTCCTTGATCCTGGTGATGTGGGGGCTGAGGGAGAGAGATTTCAAAGATAACACATTTCTGTCTGACTCAATTGAATGGATGGAGGTGTAGTTGGCTAGATGAACAATAGAAAAAGAACAGATTTTGTGGCAAGAGATTGAGAGCTCTGCTTGGAATATGCTATTCAAAATTATACCAGTTTACCTCTGGTATAATTGCATGGAAGGTTTATATTCAGAGGTCTGATCTGTACAAACTTGTGTTTTTCTGATGGGAGGTTATTCTGATGGGAGTCTGGAGACTCACTAGTTGTTAAGTCTGTGAGCTATTTCAGTCAAGGAATCCTTATTGTCTTCTGCCTTTGTATCTCCTGTACTTAACACAGAGTGTGTGGCACATAGGTTTTCAGTAAGAGGATAAGGAATGCTTAGAGACTAGAGATGAGGAGGGCTTCCAAGGTAGATTCAACAGGGCTCTCTGCCTGTTGAACTTTTCAACAACTCCATAATCGTAGCAAGTCCAAATATGAGTAACCACCAATTTATCAATGTTTTTTCCTCAACACTTGTTTAGAACACTATACATTAGAAGTCAGCAACTGTAGGCATTATAATAGTAGCTTAAAGCTCTGTTACTCTAATCTCTTTGCTCTGCTGAGTTCTCAATACCAGAATCCTTCCAATCCTGGCAGCTTTGGAAGGGGGAAGTTTCAGCAAGGGCAATTTGGAGCTGGCAGTAGTAATAACTCACTATGGAGAAGCTGTCCAGAAGTTGCATATAAAGTGGTTATTTTTTTAAATTAAATCATAGCTGTGTACATTAATGCAATCATGGGGTACAATGTGCTGGTTTTATAAAGTGGTTATTAATTACTTGTTTTTCCATTTAACAAATGAAGATATAAGCCCTAAAGAGATTTGTCTGAAACACATGCAACAGGTCAATGTAAACCTAGGTTTCCCTGATACTGGGCTGGTACCTAATTACAATTGATTTCTTGACTGGTCAATCAAATCTATATCTTCATTTTCACTGATTTCTTATTGCAGAATGATCATATGTTAATTTTAACATTGCTTAGGGCCAGGCGCTGTGGCTCACACCTGGAATCCTAGTACTCTGGGAGGTCAAGGCAGAGGGATTGCCTGAGCTCATGGGTTCGAGACCAGCCTGAGCAAGAGCGAGACCCTGTCTCTAAAAATAGCCGGGTATGTGCTCGCTTCAGCAGCACATATACTAAAATTGGAACAATACAGAGAAGATTAGCATGGCCCCTGCGCAAGGATGACTTGCAAATTCGTGAAGCGTTCCATACTTTTTTTTTTTTTGGAAGCTGTCAAAGATTTTATTTAACTGATTAATTAGTGAGAGAACCAGTAAGATGTTACCAGTGCAAAGAGGAATATAAGCAAAAGATACATATGTAGGCAATCAAGATTGCTCAAAAGAATTTACAAATTGATGTAAAACTAATATTTATAGGTTAATTATTAGTTGTAATCTACCAAATAAAATTCATTTGTATCTCTTTCAAATGTAATCATTTGCAATACTGTGTACATTTTCTTTTTTTTTGAGACAGAGCCTCAAGCTGTCCCCCTGGGTAGAGTGCCGTGGCATCACAGCTCACAGCAACCTCCAATCCCTGGGCTCAAGCGAGTCTCTTGCCTCCACTTCCCAAGTAGCTGGGACCACAGGAGCCCGCCACAATGCCCAGCCATTTTTTGGTTGCAGCCATCATTGTTTTTTGTTTTTTGTTTTTTTTTTGGCAGGGCCCAGGCTGGATTTGAACCCACTAGCTCAGGTGTACGTGGCTGGCGCCTTAGCCCGCTGAGCCACAGGCGCCAAGCCATGTCCTTTTTACTTTCACAATTGTTGGGAGTATTGTCTCTCAGTTTCTTATTCCATTTTCAGCTTCAAAATGGTATCTGTTATATTTTCTTCTTGATTGCTATGACCAGTATATATTGAATAATTGGTTTATCTTTTTTCTTACTGAAAAATAATTAATGTATATGTTTTTGGCAGGTGCATGTGATATTTTGATGCATTCACATAGTGTGTAATGAGATCAAATCAGGATAATTGGGATGTCCATCACCTCACACATTTATCTTTTCTTTATGCTGGGAACATTTGAATTACTCTCTTATAGCAAGATGAGAAAATGGAGGAAATTGAGGCTTAGGAACTTTAAGCATCTCTCTTGAAATATACAATAGATTATTGCTTATTATAGTCATCTTATTGATTTATTGAAAAGTAGGTCTTACTCCTTCTTTCTTACTATATTTTTGTACCCAATAATCAACTTCACTTCATTCCCCCAACTGCCAGAAGCCCTTCTCAGCTTCTGGCAACCACCGATAGTCATGACATCCTCTTCTTTAGCTTCCACAGCTATGTGGAAGGAGCTGGAGGCTATTAAAAGCAAGAAAGTTGGTTTATCTTTGCAAGTATGCCAGATTTAAGTAGGCTGGCCTTATAGCAGAAATAACCAGGTACTGCGAAATCCAGGGCCCCCCCACTCAGGCTGATAGCTTTGGGCCTTCTTCCTCTGCGTGTGTAGCAGAGGCATGTGTGGTCACCAGAGCGGGTGGGGGTGTATGGCATAGAAGGGAAATAGGTGGGAGTTTAGATAGTCCATTTCCAAAAGTATTTTGAGAATGATAAAGGAAGCTGCTTAAAATTTCGTCTTTTCTAGAAGACTTTGAATTTGGGTCTAGGGTAAATTTCTTCTTTCTCATATTCAGTTAGTTTTGATTCTTACATTTTAGGACCAGAACTCATTTCTTTCTAAAAAGAAATATTCTGTGTTTGCATAAAGTGTTGGTTTATACATATGAGTGAGGTAATGGGTCCTGGAAACCTCTTCCACGTTCTTTTATGTAGCTCTCATTTATTGTTGTCTCTCTCTGTTCTAAGCACCGTGCGTGACATGGATATTATTGTATGTATTTTTATAGATGAGGAAACTGAGGCTTAGGAAGTATAAGTAGCTCTCTGAAGGTCACAGAGGTAATCATTATGGAGGTGCATTCAAACCTAAGTCTTTTCTAGCTACAAAGATTGTATTTTTAACAACTACACCATTTCTGCACATTTTCAGCCACATAAATAACTTTTGCCCCTTGCATTTTTTCTCTTTCATTTTAGGATCTTTTATGGAGCATACAGTTATTCAATAATAAATCCAGTGGCTCAAAACTAAAAGAGGCTGGATGTCTAAGATAGAACTGTCACAATCACACTGGGGAAAGTTTATAGTAGGGGTGTCAGGTGGGGCATTGTGGAGGGTTGGGGGATGCAGAACAGACATCCTCTGGCTTATCCTGAAATATCGCCTGTATTTCTATACTGGAACCTGGTCAGTGGCTCCAGAGTTACTCTAAGTTTTGTCTTTCCTCAGAGACAGAAAGACTTGTTAAGTACTCTGGAGTGGAAGCTGGAGAGATTCACAGCTGTTGACAGTGGTTTGGGTAATTGGGAATTGCCTTCTCTGACCTTAGGGTCAGGGAGCAAACTGCATAACATTCCACAACTAACTTTATTTATTTTTTAAAAAATTTTAATTGCCTTCCTAAGAAAAGATACCACAGCTTACTTCTGAGGAATGCTGATTTTATTAGCAAACACATCTTAACTGTCTTAAGAGTGGTAAACTCTAGAATCTAAAGCAAAGGAAAAACGCTAAAAGTACATGAAATATTGCCTTTTGGTCCCATTTTTAATCCTGTATACCTTAGATCTTATCAGAGATCTTTCATGGATACTATAACCTGACATAGATGTATAGCGCTAAGAAACTTCATTCACACCTGTTAGGCTTTTCATTTTGTGTTTTTATAACACCCACCACCAAAGACAAATGTATGAATCATTTGTGTGTTTATTAGCTATATGGCAGACCAACTATGTAAATCCATCTAAGAATTTGAAGAGAGTAAAGTTTTCTTTAGAAGAAAGATAATTCTGAGCTTGAGATGACAGTACACCTTTATTGGGATAAAATTTCAGGCAAGGAACACCACCTGGTGGTGAGAAGAAGGATTTGTACCTTCCAGAAATGTACGTGTATTTCCCACAGTAAGTGGTATTTTTGTTAAAAAATTACATTCTTATTTGTAATAATCATGTATTCAAATTTCTTTTTTTTTCTTTTGAGACAGAGCCTTAAGCTGTCACCCTGGGTAGAGTGTTGTGGCATCACAGCTCACAGCAACCTAGAATTCCTGGGCTCAAGCGAGTCTTTTGCCTCCGTCTCCCAAGTAGCTGGGACTACAGGCTCCTGTCACAACACCTGGCCATTTTTTGGTTGCAGCTGTCATTGTTGTTTGGCGGGCCCGGGCTGGATTTGAACCTGCCAGCTCAGGTGTACGTGGCTGATGCCTTAGCCCGTTGAGCCGTAGGCACCGAGTCCGCATTTTCTAATTTTTGATATACTTATTCTAATTGGTAACTTTCTGCATAGTGGAATGATGAAGAAAGAAATATTTCTGGTTTTTTAGTAAGTTTTTGGCAGGTATCATACAGGGTGGCCATAAAGTTAAATCTTCAATTGCACAGAAACATTATGGCACCTTGTATAAGTAAGTCACTTTTTTCCCCCTCTATAAAAATTATGAAGGGCTCAGCACCTGTAGCACAGTGATTATGGCGCCAGCCGCAAACACCAAGGGTGGAGGGTTCGAACCTGGCCCGGGCCATATAAACAACTGCAACCAAAAAATAGCCGAGCATTGTGGTGGGTGCCTGTAGTCCCTGCTACTTGGGAAGCTGAGGCAAGAGAATTGCTTGAGTCCAAGAGTTTGAGGTTGCTGTGAGCTGTGACACCATGGCACTCTACCGAGGGTGACATAGTGAGACTTTGTCTCAAAAAAAAAAAAAAATTATGAAGAAAAGTGTTAATGTTTCACAGTGATTCCTAAGGTGAATAAAGTTGACAGGGGATAGGAGATTCTGTGACCATTTTTTATTAAAATTCGTATCTGAGACTTCTCTTTTGTTGCAATAGGATCTTTCTTATTTGGAAATCTTGAAACTAGGTACTTCTGTAGTTGGATAAAGTAGGGATGTCAGCCTATGGAGAAAAGATCATGTTAAGTTGATATGTATGCATATTTTATAGGCCTAGAAGGGAGTGAAAGATAAACAGAGTTTTAAATTTCAGGTTGAGCCTTGGATAGGCATAGCATGTCTGTATCTTTTTTCCTGTTAGAAAAATTGAATCCAGGCCCTACCACCATTGAAAAGTCTCTTGGGAGGGGACTATTCTTGTAAGGTGTTAGACTGAGTAGAATGGTTTTGCAATGGTTTCCTAGGATTTTTCTTAATACAAATAACAGTATTATAATATCTATGTTTCGACACTGATATTATTAGGGACTGTAAAATAAAACTGCGCCAAGCACAAATGCTTACATATTGTATAATTCCATTCATATTAAGTATTAAGAATTGACAAATCCGTAGAAACAAACAGTAGATTGTAGTCACGAGGGGCTGTGAGAGAGGAGTTGGAAGGAAATGAGGAGTGCCTGATAATGAGTTTGGGATTTCTTTTGGGTTGCTGAAAATGTTCTGAAATTAGTGGTGGTCATTGCACACTATGTAAATATACTAAAAACTACTGTACTTTACATTTCCAGAATTAAAACTAAAGTGAAAAAAAAAACAACTGATCCATAGAAGAATGAACAAAGTCAATGAAAAGGTGGTGATGGTAAAAATCCTTTCACTTAAGTTCTAGCAGAAATGTTGTCTGACTTGGCTTGGTGCCCGTAGCACAGTGGTTAGGGCGCCAGCCACATGCACTGAGGTTGGTGGGTTCGAACCCAGCCTGGGCCAGCTAAGCTACAATGACAACTGCAGCAGAAAAATAGCCAGGCATTGTGGTGGGCTCCTGTAGTCCTAGCTACTTGGGAGGCTGAGGCAAGAGAATTGCTAAAGCCCAAGAGTTTGAGGTTGCTGTGAGCTGTGACACCACGTTACTTTACTGAAGGAGACATTCTGAGACTGTTTCAAAAAAAAAAAGAAAAGAAATATTGTCTGATAATCTAAATATTGTATCTTAGGCCCTGAATGTTATAATTTTTACTTTGTTACCCTGTTCCTGATCTTCACAGGGCCACGATGGGCCTCCTGGAACATTGGTGTGTTCATCTGCATTCGATGTGCTGGAATCCACAGGAATCTGGGGGTGCACATATCCAGGGTAAAATCAGTTAACCTCGACCAGTGGACTCAAGAACAGATTCAGGTACTTACATAGCCCAAGAGTGAGCCAGCTGCTCCCATATACCCCTGTAAAAGTAGTTTCAGGTGATTTTCAGTCAAACTGGACATAAAAGTGAAGATTTAGCTATTAAATAATTATGTTAAATTTCCACATTTTTTTTTTTTTTTTTTGAGACAGAGCCTCAAGCTGTCACCCTGGATAGAGTGCTGTGACATCACAGCTCACAGCAACCTTCAATTCCTGGGCTCAAGCGAGTCTCCTGCCTCTGCCTCCCAAGTAGCTGAGACTACAGGTGCCTGCAACAATGCCTGGCCATTTTTTGGTTGCAGCCGTCATTGTTGTTTGGCGGGCCCGGGCTGGATTCAAACCCACCAGCTCAGGTGTACGTGGCTGGCGCCTTAGCCCGTTGAGCCACAAGTGCCGAGCCCAATTTCCACATCTTAATAAAGGAATGTTTAATCTTTTATTAAGATAAGTTAATACACGCTCACATAAGAGAAAAACTCAAATCAATTCAAGGTGGGGAGCCAGGGAACAAGGGAGCAGGGAGAGGGAAGGGAAGAAGGGGATGAGTCTGCGGCCACTCAGTGGACACAATGTTAGGGGATAGGGCACACTTCTTGGGAGTGGGACATAATTATAAGAGGGACTTTACCTAACAAATGCAAACGTTGTAACCTAATTCTTTGTACCCTCAATTAACCTGAAACAATAAAACCAAACAAAAATATACAAGTTATTCTACCTATATTTTACCTCCTTCAAAACACAAATAGTCTATGGGCAAGGACCCTATCTGTCTATGGAGGTATTAAGAAAAATATTGGGTTATCTTCTATGACCCTTGGCATTTGCAGATCTGACATTTTTAGGTATCATAGACTTATAGAAAGAAATTATAAACTTTATTATAGAAAAGTTTTATTTCTTTGTTGGGAGTTTGTGTTTTTTTTTTGTAGAGACAGAGTCTCACTTTATCGCCCTCAGTAGAGTGCCGTGGTGTCACACAGCTCACAGCAACCTCTAGCTCCTGGGCTTAGGCGACTCTCCTGTCTCAGCCTCCCAAGTAGCTGGGACCACAGGCGCCTGCCACAACGCCTGGCTGTTTTTCTGTTTTGCAGTTCGGCCGAGGCCGGGTTCCAACCCACCACCTTTGGTATATTGGGCCGGCGCCATACTCAATGAGCCACAGGCGCTGCCCTGTTGGGATATTTTTTATTGTTTCTTTGATCTCAGTGCTAGAAATTGGCACTTAAATATTCTTATACAGATTCTTCTTAAAAATACAAATTTAAGGGCGGCACCTGTGGCTCAAAGGAGTAGGGTGTTGGCCCCATGTGCTAGAGGTGGCGGGTTCAAACCCAGCCCTGGCCAAAAACTACAAAAAAAAAAAATATATATATATATATATAAATTTAAAATTATGAAAGGTATATAAAAACCATCTTAGTTTTGTTTATTGGTTTGCATGTGTGCATACCAGTTGAAACTGATCTGAGTACAAAAATTGGATTTATAAAAAGGATATAGGGACTTTTGTATGTTTCCTTTTATTCCTAAAATCTGAGAGTAGATGTGCAGATGTGTTTTTCTTAGAACTGAAGAATTGGAGCACCTTTAGATAATGCAAATAGCATTTCGCCATTTCTTTCCTCTGCATCTCTCTGTGCTTGTGTTTTATTTTCTTTCAGGCCTACTGTTGTGTGTGAAGGTGGTGTGGATTCAGAAAAGGAGACACTGAAATGTGCATCCACTATAATGACACTCCCAATGTTTAGGTAAAAACAAGCTTCCCTATCACTACCCCTAACTATATGTTGAACAAAGATTGGGTTATTCAATCTCTCCTCACATTTATAATATAAAGTTACATAATATCTACCTTTTGCCACACAAATATAAGAACTACCAATAATTTACCATTATACTGTTTTCATTTATATATCATACACATTTTCCTGTATAGAAAATGATTTAAAACATCTTCCTATATAAATGCTTATATTTGTTCATTGTTATTTGACTGTTGTGTTTCTCAAATCAATGTACTATAATTTTCTAAGCCAGTCACATATTACTGTATATTTAAATTACTTCTCATTTTTTCTTATGATATTGTTTTTATTTTTTTATTTGGTTTTAGATAATTTCCTGTGAAAATACTCCCAAAACTTGACAGGGTGCCATGGCTCAGACCTGTAATTCTAGCACTATGGGAGGCTGAGGCGAGTGGACTGCCTGAGCTCAGGAGTTCAAGACCAGCCTGAGCAAGATCGAGACCCCATCTCTACTCAAAATAGAAAAATTAGCCTGGTGTGGTAGGCACCTGTAGTCCCAGCTGCTCGAGAGGCTCAAGCAAGAGAATCTCTTGAGCCTGGTAGTTTGAGGTTGCTGTGAGCTATGATGACATGGCACTCTCCCCAGGGTGATGGAGTGAGACTCTGTGTCAAGAAAAAAAAATTCTCAAAACTGGAAGACTGAGTCAATGGATATGATCATGGTTGTATGTTTTGAACGTTTTGTCAGCTTACTTTTGAAAAGGATTGCACCAACATGTGATACTACTAGATGGATATGGAGTTTATCTCACTGTGATTAAGGAATTTTTACTTAGTAGGTTATTCACTATGGAAATATATGAATTGTTCAATGTTTTAGAATTATATATCTAGGAAAACATTTAAATGGACTAATTAAGAATATATACCTGTGTAAGTATATAAAGGTAACAAATTCCATACTGGATTAAATCAATGATGCTTCTAGCTCTGGATTTGGCACCTAGTTAAGTTCTTCTGTGTTAAATTCACCCTGATACAGTTTTGAAAAATACTCTCATTTTATTTCCAAAGGTTTTTGCAAAGGACTGTCTTTGGTTTTATGACAAGTTTTGTCTCTGTAATTATCTGCTTAAGACTTTGGCCAAGGTGTTTTATTAACTGTCAAATGTAATTGAATTTAATCACATTTTTCTTTTTTATTATACAAGGCGTTCCCACAGATTGTAGAAAATGCCCACATAAGCCTAATGTTTTATTCCTAGCTTTGATATTGTTTTACATTATTGCCGTATTGGTTGTAATTATGGTATTTTACTTTCAGTTGCCATATTTTAGTTATAGGTAAAGTCATTCCAAGTAAAAATAGTTTGTAAAGCATATACATCTGGAATCAACATATTTTTTGCTATTACTTAAAAACTGACAATTTATATTATTCTAATGTTGTAAATAGCTGCCAAATTTATTCATTTTATGTATGTCTAATTAATTACTAGTATCAAATAAGTCCGTTTTCTCTTTAGTATTGCAACTTATTTCCTGAATCTACCTGTTTGATAATATGCTTTTGATTGGTTAAGTCCAGCCAATTTGATTGATTGGTTAAGTCAGCCATAAATATGTTAATTTTTTAAAGATATTGTAAAAATATTGAAAATGTCTGGCAGATATTTTTATTAGGTAACTGGTGACATTTTTAGTAAATGTCAAAAAGTAATACATGAATATATAAAACACCAGATGCTTAGCATAAACTTTATAAATAGTAGGAATTGTTAGTAAAAGAAATCACTTATATATTCTCTACTAAAAGAAAAAGATTAAAAACATTGACTATAGGAAAAAATATAACTTGCCTCTTGAATTGATCAAATACATTTATTATAGTTCTTCCTTTCTTATTTTCTGGGTCTATGGAAGTCATAGTAAATTGAGACAGTGTATAGTTTGAATTTTGTTTTCGCCTTTTTTTTTTTTTTAATTCTTTATTACCTAGTTTCCTTACATTTTTGTCCTCTCTTGACTCACTTTCTTCAGACTTTGGGAATGTGATAGGCGTAAATGAAACCACTGTGATTAACTTTTGGAGGTTGATGTTGGTTTTAAAGCAGGTTCCTGGTTGCATATTTCCCTGCCTTTATGAAATCGGTGCAGAACTGACCTAAAGGCTATCAACCAGACAAAAGCTTTTGATGCAAAGAATTTGACAACCCATCAGCTAGACAACTATTCCCTGAATAATTCAAAATCGATTGAAGCCTTTGCTCTCATATACACCATTGTTCCGCAGTTCCCATCCCTTTGCATCCCTCCTTTGTATAGCCTTGGGAAACATGGATCAGTAATGTCGCAAAGACATCATGATGCCAAATAGGTAACAGGGACTTGGAAGATGCTTTGGAGCTCTTAATTTCCAGGCCACTTGAGAGCAGATACAGTTCATTACACAAGAAAATTGCTTGATCTTGGGAAAAGAGGGTGCTGAAGGTGAAGGAAAATGACTTAGCCCCTGATACCATTTACCTTGCAATTCAATCATTTAGATCTAACTGGAGAGTGATTGCTGCCATGTTCCAGATACAGAATGAAAGCTTCTTTCCACAGTAAGATGGTGAATCCTATATCTCATGTGTTTAGATTCTAGAAAAAAAAAAAAGAAGTAAAAGGAAGGAAGGAAAATTCTTTTCCCCCCACCGTTACCCCTCCTCATCCGCCCTTTATTCTTCATAGCTACGAACCCCATGTTTAAATTCCATTATACTGATAAAATCATATCCAGGGCTCCAAAGTATAAAAAGTGAAACTATTCAGAAAAAATTTATGAGCAGAAGTATTTTAGTGAATACTTTGTGTGTTCAATATTTCTTTATAAATGCTCTAATAATATACAAAAAATATACAAAATTTTGAATGACTTGCAATTATTTCTATACTCTCTCTTCTACAGTTGGGCAGGTCCATGAACACAAAACATTTTCACCTGCTCTGACAGTTCACTTACCAGGAAGATCCCTTTTTTCTTTACCCTTCACCCCTCACCATCTGCCCTTTATTCTTCATTGATTCCCTTGCTCTCTGACTACCTACCCAAAGGTTTTATCATATTTATTTTATAATCAGTTCCTTGCCTTATCTCTCATGCTATAATATAAACACTTTTATTACAGATACAGATACTAACTCCAGTTATAGCAATAAGCATTTATTTTTAAATAGATAAACCATTTATAACTGGTATAGGAAAAGGGTCCTAATTAGACGCTGATAAAGAAAGAGATCATAGTTTGTCTCAGAGTACTTGGTAACCTGAGCCTAACCTGATAGGAAGCAAAAGGCTGAAAAAGTGATAGCCTTTTTTAAAATGAACTAGCAGGGATTAACTATTGCCCTTTAGCACCATTCCATATGGTATTAGTATATTACACATCTGAGTTCTGCGAGCCAAGGAAGAAAGACTGATTTTTGGAGCAAGCATCTTTCCCATGACTAGGCAAAATATAAAAAGGAAACAGCAGTCAGAAGTTGACAGATGTCCACTATCCAAAACAACTTAAGTTCTGAGTTAGAATTTATTAGCTCTGGAGCAGAAAGAAATCAATCTGGTTCATGAATTTGAGGACACATGACAATACATCTATGGAGTTATGAAGAAAGAAAAGGTTACGAATATATCTTCTAGAACAGTGGTTCTCAACCTTTCTAATGCTGCGATATATTTTCATTGTTACCAAGGGGTCGCAACTCACAGGTTGAGAACCACTGTTCTAGAGTAAATACCTCTAATAGGGAAAACTAAGAGTTAGGAGAAAAGCTAATATTACATTGCTGGTAGCATAACCCATAACCATAATGAAATATTCTTTTTAAACATTAAAAAAAACCCTTAGGTTAATGTAGTATATGGAACCATGAGGTAATAACTTGGGTAGTTCCTTTTAAACCAAAAATAAATTGTCAAAGTAAATAAATAAATTGCCAGCCCCATACGTAACTTTTAGAACTCCAAGGTATTGTGCCTTTCAGTATGCATATTCTAAATTAGTTAAGTAGAATAATTGAGAAATGGCAGAAATAGAAGACAAGGAAATTTTTTTTAACATGAGATGTTATAGTTGTCATAGGACAAAACAACAGGGTAACCTTTCTCAAAAAGTTTTATCATAGGACAATCTCTGTTGAAAAATAACTACAGAGTGGGAAGAAATCCCAAAAAGCTTAAATTATCTTACAAAAAGATAATTTAGGTGAAAGAAAAGAGGAAAGAAGGGACAAAGAATGCATTCTCTACCACCATGTTAAAAACAAAAAAGTTTTAGATTTTCAGTCCTTCTGGGTTGTGTACAGTAACTCCAGGCCTGTGATGCTAGCACTGTGGGAGGCCTAGGTGAGAAGATTGCTTGAGACCAAGAGTTCAAGACCAGCCTGGGCAATGTAGTGGGACTCTGTCTCTACAAAAAAATTTTAAAAATTAGTTGGGTGAAGTGGCATACACCTATAGTCCGGGTACAAAGGAGACTGAGGCAAGAGGATCACTTGAGCACAGCAGTGCAAGGTTGCAGTGAGTTATGATTCCTCCACGGCATTCCAGCCTGGAAGGCAGAGTGAGACCCTGCACTAAAAATATAATTAAAGTTGTCAGGTCTTAGGTTAAGTATTAGTTTCTATAAGAATAAGGATGCTTTTATACAGAGACACACACACACAAGATGTGAATATGAATCTTAAAGAGTAAAATGAAAAACTGTTAACTGAATATCTGAGAAAAGTGATGTTTATGATTAAAAGGTAAGGACTTAGACCCAGTATCCAAGGGGAAAAAGAAGCTGGAAAGAATGTAAATATAAATACAGGTAATAAAATTTATCTAGAGAGAAATGTCAATAGAGAAAGGATTTCCTTTAGATGTTATACTGGTGCTAAGAAAACTCAATATCCACATGCAAAAGAATGAAAAATAGACCTTCATCTCACATCACAGACAAAAACAAACTCAAAATATGTTAAAAACTTAAAACGTAAGACCTGAAACTGTAAAGTTACTAGAAGAAAGCAAAGGGAAAAATCTTCATGACATTGGCCTGGGCAATGACTTTGTGGATATGACAACAAAAGCACAGACAACAAAAGCAAAAATAGACAAATGTGATTACATCAAACTAAAAAGCTTCTGCACAGCACAGAAAACAATCAACAGAGTAAAGAGAAAATCTACAGAATGGGAGAAAATATTTGCAAGCAATACATATAATAAAGGTTTCCTATCCAAACAGATACATAAGGAACTCAAACAACTCAGAGCAAATACCAGAATAGACATTTCTCAAAAGACAACATATTACTACAAATGGCCAACTGGTAGATGGAAAAATGTTGAGCATCATTTGTCATCAGGGAAATAAAACCACAATGAGATACAACCTCACACCTATTAAAATGGCTATTGTGGAAAAGATGAAAATAAGCATTGGTGAGGATGTAGAAAAAAGGAACCCTATGCTCTGTTGTTAGGAATGTAAATTAGTACTGTCATTGTGGAAAATAGTATGAAGGTTCCTCAAAAACTAAAAATAGAACAATCATATGATCCAGCAATCCACCACTGGGTATACATCCAAAGGAAATAAGATCAGTATGTCTCAGACTGCACTCTCATTGAACTCACTGCAGCACTGTTTACAACAGCCAAGATGCAGAATCATCTTCAGAGCACAGAGGCTCATGTCTATAATCCTAGCACATTGGGAGGCTGAGACAGGAAGATCACTTGAGGCCAGGAGTTCGAGAGCAGCCTGAGCAACGTAGCGAAACTCATCTGTACAAAAAAGAAAAATTAGCTGGGCATGGTGGTGCACACCTCTAGACCCAGCTCCTCAGGAGGCTAAGGCAGGAGGATCACTTGAGCCCGGGTAGTTTGAGCCATGATGCCACTGCACTCAAGGCTGGGCAACAGACCCAGACCCTATCTCTAAAACAAACAAAAAAAGAAACAAAAACAAAACAAAAGAGATATGGAATCAACCTAAGTGTCCATCAGTTCATGAATGGATAAAGACAATGTGGCATATATACACAAGGAAATATTATTCAGCCTTAAGAAAGAAGGAAATCCTGCCATTTTGACAATGTGGATGAATCTGTGGGACATTACGTTGTATAAAATAAACCAGGCACAGAAAGAGAAATACTGCATGATCTCACTTAACTGTGGAATCCGAAAAAGTCAAGCTCATGGAAGCAGAGAATAGAATGGTGTTTATCAGAGGCTGAGTAGGAGAAGGGTAGGGAGATGTTGGCCCAAAATACAAAATTTCAGTTAGACAGGAGGAATACATTTAAGAGATCTTTGCACATCTTGGTGACTATAGTAAATATCAATATGGCGTATACTTGAAAATTGATGAGGGGGTAGATTTTAAGTGTTTTCACCACAACAAAGTATGTACAATCATATATATGTTAGTTTGATTTAGCCAACCCACAATACATTTATCAAAATACGTTGTACAATAAAAATACATCCAATTTTTATTTGTCAATTTGAAAAGGCCATCCATGTCATTAACAATTGTCTTAGAACAAAAGAAATTATAGTGAAATAGAAGTATTATTTAAGGGATTTCTAGCAAAGCTAACTATTGGTTTCCAGCATAGTAATTACTGTTCTTTCTGTAGAGGGGAAGGTCAATATGGTAGGTCATTACAGAAAATATTGCTAGATTATTTTTAGAAAACTGGGAAGAGCTGTACGCCTAATAAAGATAAAACTGAGAAGAAATACTAGGCTGAAGATGTCAAAATATGCCATTTAACCTTATAAACTTAGTTTGAATCTAAAGGAGAGTGCCTTTTCTTTTTTTAAAAAAAGTACTTAGGACGAATTCATTTATTCATTTGTTTGACAAATACTTATTGATCAGCTCCTATGTATGCAGGCTCTGTTCTGAATCAAACAAAAATCCATACCTAGCAGAACTTCTGTTCTAGCAGAATGAGATAAATAAAAAGCAACAAATGCAATAAAGAGGTAAATTATATATTAGGAGAGGATTAAATGCTGTGGGAAAATGGAGCAGGCTAAAAGCAATTGAAGATGCAGGGGACTTGTGGTTTTCTCTTGTAAATTAGAAAACATGAAAACTCTAATTCTTTGTAACATGTTTTCAGAAAAGTGCGTGCTGAGGAAGATGTCAGTGGAGCCAGGCATGTAGGGTACGTTCAGCAAAAGACCATGTGATTTTTAACTACTCAATAATTGTTAATTAGCAGTTGTTACAGCAGGAAGTACGTTGTAGAATTCTCTTAATAGAAATATGTAGTTTTTCACGAATGTTGTAGTAAACAAAATCTGCAATGTCTCCCATTAATTGAATCCCTGACACCTGTTCTCTTTATTTACCTTACTTTTGTTTTTCATTTTGTTAAGTACTATTTCGCTACTGTTTTAAAACAAAACAATTAAACATATGTGCAGTTTCAGTCATAAAACATTTACATTTTTTTAATCACTCTTAATGATGATATAATTGTCTATGTTTGTATGCTTAAGAAAATAGAAATAATTTATTTATACCCCAGATGAATATAAATAGATCGTCTGTTTGAGCAGGGGCTGAAGATTATGAAGAAATTTACAAATTTAGGGATATGGTAGGGAACTTTAACTTCACGGATCTTTCTGCCTACCTCTTAATTTTATCCAATTATGTTACTACAGTAATAGTCCCACTAAGGGTCATTGTTAATGATGCTGAAGTTCAAGACAATATAGGACCTCTGCCTCCTTTCCTCAAGTCTTAAAAGTTCATTAGAATTAGGAAGCTAGTGTATTATTATTATCAAACTACAATAATGATAGTTTTAAAGAGCTTTGTGCTCTTTGCCAGTTTAAGTCTCATTTACCCTTCATAATAACATTATGACGTCAGGAAGATTCTTCTAAAACTGAGGCCTTGAAGAGGTTCCTTTACCTAGGTCATAACCTAGTGGGACAAAGGGCACAGTGTGTTGGGAACACTCTACTGTATCAGACAATTGTTTAAAAAAACCTACATCTGAGTTAGTTCTGTGTGAGTGACTTAGTTTTGTTGTAAACATTGGAAAAATATTTACTAGGGCTTACCAAATTTTGTATTGTCTAGGTTAAGTGCTCATCATTTAATGGCTAAGCATTTTTCCTCCTGCTCCACTGTTTCTGTTTCCTGCCCCAGCCAGCAGCTCAACTCACCTTTCTTTTTCACCTCAAGGGCTTAGGAACCCAGCTGTTGTAATCTCCAACTGGGGAAGTAGCAGCCAAATGTGTATAAGAGTTTTCAGTGGTTGATTTTTAATATTATGTTCACTTAGGGTAGGAACTGTCCATTTCTTAAAAAGTGAAACAGCATCTCTTGTATAATCATCCTTAATAATTGATGAACGTTTAAGACTGAAAAAAATCTCAACGAGCCTGGCTATTACGAAAATTAATTTTTCCAATCTAGTTTTTTTTACTATCCTATTTGTAAACTATGAAGGAAGCCAAAATTTTGGAGTTCAACTTCGTAAAATGTTCCACTCTCAGTACTCATTATTACAGAAGCAGAATTTCTAAACACTGGATTGTTTTAGTCTTTTGCTATAAACTGATAAATATCTTAAACATTAACTGCCATAGGCTTTGCCTCAGGTCTCTCTTTCCAACCTGTTCATTAATTAGACATTAATTTTATACGTTTATTAGGCTATTCTTCCTTATTGCTCAAGTGGCTTACTACTTTTGAATTTGGGGATTTTTCTATCTGGTTTTCTTCTTAACTGGAAATAAGGCAAGGTGAGCCCTCTACTTGAATATGGAATCCCACTGTCTCTTAATCTACTTGAGGATTTTGATCCTGAAATTACCTGCTTTCTTCTGCATCAATATTCCCTTCAGTAGTACAACATGCCATAATGCTGTTATATCCAGTGGTTTGTTTTCAGTCCATATTCCTTGTGATAACAGATCTTCCAGTCCTCTGTTTCCCTCCAAACATTGCCTGCATTCAGGATACCACACCCTACTTGCCCAGTGCCCTGATGCTTTTCTAGCTTCACCTTTGCCTCCTGTGTTGGTCCTCTTCTCCCAAGCTCTAAACGTTAAAGTGCCAAGGCCCAGTCCTTGGATGTGTTGCCTTTCTTGTCTACATGCTTTGTCTAAGTTGATCTTAACACTTCTCTTAGCTTTATGCCAATCATCTATGAGCCAATGGCTTCCAAATAAATATCTCCAGTCTGGACTCAATCAACTCTAGGCTTGTTTGGCCTATCTGTTCCGATGGTGAATAGACCTTAAACTGCCCCAAATTGGCTACCTGCTGTCAGCTCCCCTCCCCACCTCTGCCTCTTGTACAATCTCAAGCTCTTATTTTACATAATAGTTATCTCCATCCTTCTGAAGACTCAGGGAAAAACCTTGGAGTTAGCTTTGTATCCTCTTTTTCTTAAGCCCCTTGTTCAGTTTATTTTTTAGAAAATTCATATGTTCACTTTGAAAACACATTCAGAATTTGACTACTTTACATCAGTTTCCTGGGCGCTCTGGGCCCAGTCACCAGCATTACTAATTCTACCATTGAGTTTCCCTGTTTCTGCCTTTGTCACCCTTCAGCTTGTTTCAATAGAGCAGCCAGAGTTATCCTGTTAAAATATAAGTCACATAATCGTCTTTGCTCAGAATCCTCCAGTGGCTTCCTCCCTCCTTATGCCCCAAGTTTTTACAATGGTCTTCAAGGGCTCCCTGGTGAGCGTAGGCTCCTGTGGTCTCCACCCTTCAGTCTGTGCTAGCCACATAAGCCTGCACCGTGATCCTAGAACATACCAGACTTTTCCTGCCTTAGAGCAGGGGTTAGAAGCAAGATCTTTCGGGTTCCAAAACCTATTCTCAAATCTAAATAATTTAATAGCACCTGTCCAGAAATCCTAATGATAGTATTCTCATAAAACATAGCACCTTAATCATACACTAATTTTTAAATGCCCTGGTTAAAAAGAATTCTAAACAGAGTACTTCATTTTACTGGGCTATGTATTAAAATCTGAGATAAACCATTATGGGACTAAAAAGGCAAAGATCTAATAGGGTCTGATATATATGATATATATATAATATATATATACACACACATATATGCTTTTGAATTGCTCAGAATTGGTATATATAATACTATGGTATATATAGACTATAACATACTATAATATAATAATATATATAGTATACATAATATACTATATATATTAGTATTATAATATAATACTATAATGTAATATATTATATATACTATTATAGTTACTATAATATACTATTATATATAATGTAATATATACTATTACAGTTACTATAATATACTATTATATATACTATAATGTAATATATTATATATACTATTATAGTATACCATTATAGTATTATTAGTATTACCATTATACTAATATATATAGTATATTATTATCTTATAATATTATATATTATATATAATATTTACATTATCTATACATTATTATTACATATACATTAGTATTATATATCATATATAATATTTACATTATATATACATTATATAATAGTGTATAATATGTATATATACATTATTATTATATATAATTATATATAATATGTATAATACATATATGTATATATATATATGTATTATATATACATTGTATAATATGTATATATACATTAATATTATATATTATATATAATATTTACATTATATATACATTACATAATATATAATATACTATATATTAGTATTGTCTATATATATTAGTATAATGGCAATACTAATAATACTGTAATGGTATACTATAGACTATAATATACTATATATATTAGTATTGTCTCTATATACTATATATTAATATATATACTAATTCTGAGCAATTCAAAAGCATCTAATGTTGTCAGCAAATGTTTATTTAGTGTCTATTAATATGTAAATGTTAGCATCACCATAACCCTGTAGGTGTTGGGCCCCATATTAGAGGGATACAGTGGTAAAAGATGTGTGTGTGTGTGTATGAGGTCATATGATTAAGTTTCTGAGCTCATCCTAGATAAAGTGCTACATACTTCATTGCTAAATATCACTAAGGACACCAGATGGTCAAGTGAAGTACTTTGAAGGTGACCGTAGTGATACTGACCAGCAAGATATGTAGCACATTTTCTAGGATGAGTTCGTGAACTTAATTGTCTGACCTCATTTAGGTATCTATATATACAAGAGGAGAGAGAAGGAGAAAGAGAAACTGAAAGAGGCCCAAGTGAATTTGCAAAGGGATTATAATGTACCTCTATCCAAAAGCGAATATAACACATGACTGTTAAATCTTGCAATGTAAGTTTTGTTCAACATCATAAAACCAATTAATGAATTCATCATATTAATAAAATAAAGAAGAAACATTATAAGATTATCCCAATAGATTAAAAAAACACATTTGTTAGAATTCAACATTCATTCAAGATTTAGAGAAAATTCTTAGGAAACTATGAGTAGAAGGAAATATACTTCTTCTTACAAAGGGTGCCTTTAAAAAGTTATATCAAACATTATATCTCTTACTGAGACCCAAGTGAGATAGTGATGAACGATCAATAATATAATGGATGTCCTAGCCTGTGCAATAAGACAAGAAAAATACATGAAATGTGTAAGGATTAGAGAAGGTAAAAATAAAATTAATCATTCAGAGATGATAAGATTGGGTCAGAGAAAAATCTCAAAGAAACTTTACATAAATTTTTTAGAATGAATAAGAGCATTTAGAAATATACAAAAATCTGTGCATTTTCCATGCCAGAAATAAACATCATTCAGACAAAGAAAAAAAGATGTCATACAAAGTAGTTAATATTTAAAGTGTCAAATGCTTAAAAGTAAGCCTAATAGTAGATGTATACCTTTATACAGAAAACCATAGAGCATTTTCAAAAGCATCAAAAACTTTAGTAAATGTGTGTGCTTTGGGAGATTCCCTAATGTGAAGATGTTACTTCTTTCTAAATTCAGTGGATTTAATGTAACGAATAATTTTAAATAAATACAATAAAATTTCTTATAGGTTTTTGTGAAAACTGATAAGCTGATTCTAAAATTTATGTGGAAATGCCAGGGCCTAAGAATATCTAAAAGTCTTGAAAAATAAAGGAAATGTAGAGGAAGTGTAATACAGAGTAGAGTTTAGTTTGAAAAAAGATTTATGAATCAGAAGAGTTTAAGGGCCAGGCGCAGTAGCTCACGCCTATAATCCTAGCACTCTGGGAGGCCGAGGCATGTGGGTTGCCTGAGTTTACCAGTTCCAGACCAGCCTGAGCAAGAGCAAGACTCTGTGTCCAAACATAGGCGTGTGTTGTGGCAGAGGCCTGTAGTCCTGGCTACTTAGAAGGCGGAGGCAAGAGAATTGCTTGAGCACTAGAGTTTGAGGTTGCTGTGAGCTGTGATGCTAGGAGACTCTACCGAGGGCAACAAACTGAGACTCTGTCTCAAACAAACAAACAAAACAGTTCAAACTAATTTATACACATTTTGGACTCTTGACTTATGGCAGGTGACACCTTTTCAATAAATGGTTTTGAGTCCTTTAACATCCATATGGTAAAAAATGAAACTTGGCCCTTATTTTATCCCCTACATGAAGATCAATTACGAGCAGATTATAGTGATATCATATAAATAGGAAATGTAAACAATTACATCTTCCAGAAAATAGAATTCAAGATTACCTTATCTTTAGGATCTTAGGATAGGCAAAATTTTCTTAGAAAACAAAAACACTATCTAAAAAGAATGAGATTGATAAATTAGACTGTTTTAAAATTAAGAACTTCCACTTTCAAAGACATCAAGAAAGTAAAATTGGATGCTATGGAGCAAAAAATGATACCTGCAACCTGAATACCCAACAAAGAGCTCATGTTCAGAATATGGAAGCACTACGGAGAAATAGGTAGATAGCCACATAGTAAAGCAGGCAGAAGACTTAAACAGATCCACTAAGCAGGATATCCAAATGGCCAATGAAGATATGGAAAGATAGCATAATTACCCTTTGGGAGAATGGAAATTAAAACCGTAAAGAAATATCACTTCACATCCACTAGAATGGGTAAAACAGAAAAGCCTGATAGTACTTTATAGAGAGGATATGGAGCACAGGGCACTCTTGTATTGCTGGTAGGAATGTTCATTGGTACTAGCAGTTTAGAAAGTAATTTTTTTTTTTTTTTTTTTTTGCAGTTTTTGGCCAAGGCCAGTTTGAACCTGCCACCTCTGGTATATGGGGCCGGTGCCCTACTCCTTGAGCCACAGGCACCGCCCTAGAAACTATTTTGTATTGTCTACTAAAGCTGAACAGACTCACACCTAATGAGTATGATTAATTCCAAGTAGTTGCACTTCTAGGTGTGAATGCATACATAGGTTTACACTCACCAAAAGACACATACACAACAAATGTTGATAGCAGCATATGTGTAAGTAGCAGTGTAAAAAAAAGATGTCCATTCAGACAGTGAACATGAGTGAACCATTTGTATAAAGTTCAAAACCAGATAAAACAAATTTATGGTGATGAAAATCAAAATGTTAATTATCTTTTAGTGGTGGACAGAGTTTAGATAAGAAGGGGATCACACAGAAGACTTTTGAGGTGCTACCGATGTACTATTGATGGGGGTTGTTGTAAAGGTATTCACTTTTGATAGTTCACTAAGCTATACCCTTATGATTTACACTTGAATGTATTCTACTTACAACTTTTAAAATGTTGCTTTTAAAATCCCCATTGCAATATAGTAACTATTACTTGTTCGGTTAGTAACTGTTACTTGTTCGGTTCTACCTAGTTTCTCAATCAATTTATTTCTGTTACAGCATGCTACGATTGTTAAAAAGACATTATGTGAACTAATAAACAGTAGTACTTCATGAAATTGCATTTTTTGGTCCTAAACTTACTAGATATTTTGAGTTAACAAGCATGGGAAAATAAAGCTTTCAGGGGCACCTCATCAAGTAAATGCTTTTTTAAAAATAATATTTTAATTCCAAGGAAACACATTCTTCTGTGTCCCAGACATTAATCTATGCCTGCATTTTCAGTACATGTAAAACATATATAATTTTTAAGAGCTGACATTTTATCGGACCTTATGTATTATTAATACCTTGTGTTTGAAATCATTCTAGTCATTTTTAAGGAAACATCTAATTTATAAAGTGTTAAGATACTCAAAATCATAAGAGTATAGAGTGAGAAGTAAATTCTCCTTTATTCCTAGCCACCCCACTCCTAGGTCCCAGAATTAAGCATGTTAACATTGCTTTGTGCACTTTTCCATAAATTCTCCATAAGTATGCCACTATGGGGTTTTATTCTTTTTTTTTTTTTTACAAAGTTTTAGATCATACTCTTATTCTGCAACTTAATTTTTTCATAAATATAGTTTAAGCATATTTACATATAAGTACATAAATATCTACATCATTCTGCTTCAGTCTACCAAATCTAGATAATATTTACTTCACTCTTTTTAATGGATCCAACATAGGGAATTTTCATAATTTATTTAGTTTTTCTCCTACATAGATAGTTTCCAGTTATTTTCCTTGATAAAATTGTCACTACAAACATCTTGTGTGTGTGTGTATGCTTGTGTCTTTATGTGTTTGAGTTAGTATAAATGTATAGGAACTTCTGAGTCAAGTATATAAATATTTTTTGATATTGAAAATAACTCAAACTGTGCTTTACTTCTGTGAGTAGTCATTGGATATATCATTACAGCAAAAGAAATAATATCACCTAGTAAGAGAAATAATAGCATCAAGAATTAAAGTAAAGTACCAAAACTGAGAACCAATGGGTCTTTTTTAATGAAGTTAGAATCTATTAAATGTTAATACCTAGGATTTTAGTGGAAAGGACTACGTGTGGGAAATGATTTTCCCCTTTCCCCAAGTCCATAGCCATAGGACTAATGTCAAATATAGAATGGATGGACAACTGAAATTTATAGCCAGTATACACAGGTAGAAATTATTAATAAAATATAATTAAACTATCAGTTTATAATACTAATAGTCATGGAAAATATCTTACTTAGATTCCTTAAAATTAGAAATTGTCTTCCCAGGATTAGGCCACATTTATTCTGAAAAGCCATCATCTTTGAATCATGCTGTTCTAAGGATCCAATTTTTTTCTAATGGAGAATTGTTGATGGTTTTAGTCTGTACCTACGACTGATAGTGGTTTTTAGTTTAACACTAGGACATGAAGGCATCAGAACCTCTTAGAAACAAAGCAGTGGACATTATATGTATTCCTGTGCTGTAAAGATAGTTGAATTTGGACAGGAACAAATAAAATTTCATTATGGCCAGAAAATTAGTAGTCTAGCTCCTTGTCACTTACCTACTTCATGCAACAGAATAAAATCTCTTCTTGGTATAAGAGAAGACATAATAGTCTTAATTGTAAGACTATTATTCTCTTAATAGTCAAAGAATAGGATGGCTGAATGACTTTTACCCTTTGTGGATAGTAATAGATAATATTTGAGTGCTTGTTATATGCTTGGTACACTCACACAGGCCTAATTTGTATTCCTCTTACTGATCACAACAACCCTGTGAGGTGGATGGAATATAAGCACCATCTTACAGATTGGGATAGGAAGTGCTCAGCCAGGCTCAGCAACTCATAAATAGTAGATCTAGTACTCCTACCTAGGTAATCTGGCTGTGGAGTCGCCACCCTTAACCATGTCACTGGAGCTAAAGCTTCATTTGGTTTAAATTTGTGAAGCCTAGGCTTCACATTTCCTCTACCCTACCTGACTTTGGGGCACAGAGGCTCATTAGATCATAGGATTTCCCCCTGTTGTTGGGAAGAGGAGCTGGGCAAGGACAGATGTTTCTACATATGAATCATTGGCAAGTTGGGTATTGTAAACATGTCTTGCCTTTTAGCATACTTTGTGAATTTTTTGCTGAAAGCCAGATGTGATGTATCTGGTAATAGTAACTAAGGTAATCAGGCTTTTAGTGTGAGTTAATGTGTTAATATGGCTTAAAGCTGGGCTGTGTTTGATGTTTTCTGTGCCTATGGTGGAGGCATCCACTTCCTCTATGTTTTTTGGTTTTTGTTTTTTGGGTATTTGGGGAGAGGTTTGTGTTTTTTTCCTTTCTTTGTTGTCTTTGGGTTTCCCTAAACACTCCTTCCTAAATAGACTCTATCTTGTAGCTCTTCCAGTTATCATCTACTGCTGATGTATTGAAGCCCTATGGATGTAGCAGTAAGGTACTTGTTAAATGTAGAGTATCAAAGTCTTTATATAGTGATCAAGAAAATGCCATGAAGGCTATCTCTAACAGTACGATCAAAATATTTCTGATTGTATATGAGGCACATTCTGCCCTATGATTGCACCAATGTACACAATTATGATTTAATAAAATTATTTTTTAAAAAAAGAGGGAACATGTTCTATAATCTTATGATTAAATATTGGATTTTTATGGTGAGCTCAAGTCTCTGAGATGTGACCTTCAAAAGCATTTTTTAGCCTTTCTTTCCTGCTCCCCTATGTAAGAAGGGTAGAGGGGGCTCAAGCTGTCTAATTGGCCTTATCTATGGAAGTTAAGGCTCTGGTAAAGTAGTTTCCCTTGATGGAAGGACTTGTTGAGGAGCACAGAACACTTTGAATGTATTTCAAAATCATTACTTGTCCACTGGGTACGTCAAAAAATTCTGACTTGTGCCCTCCCCCTGCCTGAAGCAGGAGAGAATTTTTTCTCTCATCTTCACAGTAAGAACCTGATGAGGATTCTGGAGAGGTAAAACTCAGGAAAGTGTGGGAAAGCTCCACCTAAGACCGAGACTGGGCTTTCAGGAGTTTTTAACTCTCAAACTAGACCACATTCAGCCTCAAGAAATTTGTCAATTACCATTATAGTGTCCCTACTAGTTATTTATTCCTTAAATGAAAGCTGGAATTCTTTGTACTTAACCTGTATCTCCAGTTTTTGAGGCACTATTTGTGGAATTCTTTGTACTTACCTTTATCTCCAGTTTATGAGGCACTGTTTTGCACTGTGACTTCAATTTTCTGATGAATCTAAGAAGAGTACTTGACTTTCACTCCATTCAGCTTTTTACTTGTAAGGAAGGTAAGTGACAATTTATAAGCTTTTTACATGATGGAGTATAGTGAGGGAGAACATAATCTCATAAAATTTAGATAATGTCTTGTTTATTCAGGCCCCTATACTAAAACACTGGGTAATTTATAAATAAGACAAACGTATTTCTCACAGTTCTGGAGGCTGGGAAATCTAGGATGAAGGCACCAGAAATTCAGTGTATGGTGAAGTGCAATCAATCAATTTTTTTATTTGTTTGCACATCTACAAAATGGCTTAGTTATCTTGATTCAGAGCTCTGATCTGCATAGGAGCTAGTATAGAAGAGAACCAAAGACTTAGGGTTTCAAATGCAAGCGTAGGAAAAACCATCTCTTATTGTTCTTGGTTCAAAGGGATCTGACAGGGTTGAATGTTTATCAGCTATTTTCTGCCTCTTACTTCACCTCCAGTCTTCCTCAACATTCTTTGCTCAAGGTATTGGATATTAAAAATGTGATGTTGACAAACGGTATCTGCGACTATGCTTCCTTAGTTTCTCCTTTATAAGAGCTTATGTCTTTTGGTACTGAATAATTGGCTTGATCTTTTCTTTCTTGATTGTTGACTTAGGACGTCAGTGGAAAACTGTGGTTGCCTCTACATCAGCTATTACCCTGACAGTTCCCAAATTGTGCACTGAGGTGCCCTGGGGCACTGCAGAGAACACGCATAAGCACTGTGTGATATTTTAAATTTTCAAGAGAAACACTGTGACATTTGTTGGACACTGAAATGAACTACTATCATTAAGTTCTTGAACCTGACTACTCAACAAAAGAATTAGAAAGGACTTATTTGATGTTTCTCTTGACCCAGGGGCAACATAAAAAAATTATTGAGGCACTAAGGCCACGGTGAACAGAGGAAGTTTGGGAATCTCTGCATTACCCTCCTCCCAACAACTCATATGCCTCTTTAAAGATCCATGTAGATACAGGACCTTCACTTTCAACTCTAGATTCAGGAGATGGAACATAGGATCAATTCAAGTTAATCAGAGCAGCCTGCCTCACTGGCCTTGTCAAGAAAGTAAACTAATTAAGAGGAAAGCCTGTGACCTGCTAAGAGGGGAAAATGTGGTCTGCAACAGCCAAACCAGAGTAAAACTCAGGTCTCTTGCTTGAAATGCTGAAACAATCTCAATATCTCTCTCTCCCTTTCTCCCTTTCTCTCCCCCTCTCTCTCTTTGGCTGAAAAAGTATGGAGCTACTGGACCTGATGACAGCCATCTTTTCACCACATGAGAGCTTGCCTTTCCATGACATTAACGCTACAGAAGGTAGAGAGTCTAAAGAAAACTGAGCCAATGGATCAAGCTCTGCCTGAAGCCTGACACTTCTTTTCATTTATGTATATTCCCCCAAATATTATCCCTTAACTAACAGTCCATCAGTCATCTTTTCTAATTTTTTTATTCACAAGCATTTGTTTTATTATGTTTATTAGTAACGTATAGAATTGCAAATATTTTTAAGTTTTTTTTTGCCTTATTACATTAACTAAAATCTAATATGCTGAACAGAAATGATAGTACAGGCAGTCCCTGAGTTACAAGCATCTGACTTATAAATGGAGGCTATTACAGAAAATAAGTAAATGTACCTGTTCGAACTTGCATACAAATTCAACTTAAGAACAAACCTACAGAATCTGTCACAACTGTAACCCAGGAACTGCCAGTGATAGTCATCCTTATCTCAGTACCAATCTCAGGAAGAGAGCTTTTAATAAATTCACCATTAAGTATGGTGCTTGCTATAAACTTTTTGTTTTGTTTTGTTTTTGTAAAAGCTCATCAGATTAACGACATTCCCTTTATTCCTTGTTGCTATCATGAATGAATGTTGAATTTTATCAAATGCTTTTTCTGCATCTATTGAAATGACTAGATCACTTTTTCTTTTATCCGTTAGTAAAGCAAATTGCCTGAATTGATTTTCAAATGTTATTCTATCCTTGAGTTCCTATAATAAAATCTACCTAAGTAGGTAACTAGATTTGACTTGCTGTTATGTGGGATCTATTTTTAAGAGAAAAATTGGTTTGTAATTGTCCTATAGTGTCTTTTTGTATTTTGTTACCTAGATTAGTCTGGTCTCATAAGAGCTGTGATTTGTTCTTTCTTTTCCTGTTCTTTAGAAGAATTAATCAATGACACTTGTTCCTCACAATTTGGGGGAGACCTCACTGATGAAGCTTTCTGAGTTTTTCTTCATGGGAAGGTTTTCAATAATAGATTTATTTGTGCTAAAGAAATATATGCATATGTATATGCATACACACATGTACAGAATTCAGATTTTGTATTCATTCTTTGTCAGATTTTGTAAGTTCCATTTTTCAAAGGATTTTTTCTTTTTTTCCAAACTACCAAATTTCAAGGCATAAGGTTCTTTATATTAGTCTGTTAACATATTTTTTATGCCTGTAAGATCTATTATTTATTCCTATTTCTGTAATTTGTGTATGTTCTCCTTTTTTAATCATTGTCCTTTATGGGCTTTTATCATTTTATTTTATTATTATTATTTTTTGAGACATTCTCACTTTGTTGTCCTGGGTAGAGTGCTGTGGCATCATAGCTCACAGCAACCTCCAGCTCCTGGGTTAGGCAATTCTCTTGCCTCAGCCTCAGAGTAGCCTGGCTATTTTTAGAGACGAGGTCTTGCTCTAGCACAGGCTGGTCTCAAACCTGTGAACTCAGGCAATCCATCTGCCTCAGCCTCCCACGGGTTGGGATTACAGGCGTGAGCCACTACGCCCTGCTCTTTTTCCAGATTATTGAGATTGAAACTTAAAGAATTGCTTTTCAGCATTTTTCTTTCCTTATAAGTACATTTAAGTATATAGTTTTCCATTGATTAAATATTCAACTGCATCCCATATTTTCAGTAAGTTATTTCTTCATTATAAATTTTTTTTTTTTTTTTTTTGCAGTTTTTGGCTGGGGACTAGGTTTGAACCTGCTACTTCCGGTATAGGGGGCTGGCACCCTACCCCTTTGAGCCACAAGCACCGCCCCACTATAAATATTTTTAAAATATTTTATATTTCCTTTCTAATTTTCCATGTTTTATTTACCAGTGTATTTTAGTGTTTTTTGTTTATTTGCTATAGGAATTAACATAAATTTCTAACTGAATTCAATTGTAGTCAAAAACATACTCTTAATGATTCCAGTCTTTTTAAATTTGTTGAGACTTTTTGTGACTCAGAATATGGTTAGGTTTGGCAAATATCCATGTACATTTGAAATATTTGAAAAGAAAGGGTCTCAGCTATTCTCTCCATGGTTGTCTCTTCTCCATCATCCTCAGTCTTGGCTTTCATGTAATCACCATGTCATCCTGATTGCTTCAGGAGACCTTTAATGCCTTTGAGTTATGTCTTGTGTATCTCATACAACTTTTTCTGTGTTTTCTCAGGGGCCACACTGGTGTACTCAAAGCTACTCCACCATATCCTGAAATGGAAGTTGATTTTCTATATTAAACTTTGTAGTTGGATCAGGTTTTAAGAGAACCCTATTTTCTATGTGTTATGGAGTGAGGTCAATTAACACTATGAAATACTAAGCACTTTGTGTCAGACAAAGTATATGTGATTTGGAAGAAGCCTCAAAGAAATTCTTCCTTAAAGGAAAGATTAAGAATATTCTTAATGATTATAATTCAAGCAAGGCCTCTCAAGAAATGTTTTTGAAATTATCCATAATGTAAGGAAAATCTCTTTATGTTGCAGGAAGGAGGTGCCACTTAACATACAGAAAACGTGTTATCGCTTTTCCTCCAGGTGATACTTCTAGGAAACATCTGACCAGTTGCAGAAAGATAAGGAATTCTGCTGACTCACAATGGTAACCACATTTCCAATGACCATTATAGGAAAAACAATATGAGAATTTGCTGTCCTTACAGAAGGAAAGCCAAGGAAATAAAAAAATCCTTCTAAATGAAGACCAAATTGGCAATGAAGATAAGCTACGTGGATATAGCTATCACATTAGATTTAAGAGTAAATAAGAAAGAGTAGGATAAGCTGTTTTTAGTACATGTAAACAGCCAGAGAAATACAGCGGAGATTTCCAATCTGCCATGAAGGTTATCTCTCTGTGTATAATGGAGTCCTGTGCGTCATATCACTCTTATTCTCAAAATCCCCAGACACACATTTATATTTAAAGTCACGGTAATAGAAGACTCTGGGGCAATCCTGGAACTGTTAGCAGAAAAGAAGGAATTTGAGGTTGGTAAATTATCAACTTGATGTCCACTCCTATAGACAGGCCCCAGCATTGACTCCCACTCGCTTCTCTCAATCACTGCTCATACTTTAACATTTGGAAATCTTTATAATTTACTCTCCCTTCTTCCTGACTGGTGCTTATGTAGCAAGCCATACTGGAGAGACAACCTGCGGTTCTGTATATGTGCCTGTATTCATCACACCTCTAAGCCTTTGTCTTTTTGGTCTCTCTCCTTGGGAATTACACTCCCATTTTATCCAAGCCCTTTGCTCTTCCTTTTTTTATCTGTCTGTGGTAATCTCACTTATTTTTAAGTACTCTCTCCCATGCTGCTTTTTAAAATATTTCCATTCCCAGCCAGATGTGACGTGTTCTTCCTTTTAAACTGCTGTAACCTTTTGCTTATGTCTCTCTTAGGACTTTTAGTATAATCCTCCTTGAGGAAAAATTGTGTATGCTCTTGTATTATCCCTCTGATTAGGCAGTTCTTTCAGAAACAGAATTGTGAATATTTTTTTTTAAACTCCACATCTTGGCCCAACAGAGTTCTGCAAATACTAGTCAGCTAATAAGTACTTGTTCAGTTAAAGGCAGGTGACATGTGGCTCCCATAGACACATCCATATTCACAACATGGATATCTGTTTTCCTCCCCGGCAGCCAGAGTGTTCTCTGACACTTCACCTTTCTTCAAAGGCTCACCTATTTAGGGAAGGTAATCTTTCTTTTGATTACACAAAGTCAATTTAGGATTAAGCTAATCCTGGTAGAGATATCCCATCATGTTGCCAGGTTCCACCTGTGCTCATACCCTCCTCTCTTCTCCACACCTTTCTTTATATTTCTCATCTAAACAGTTGTCAAAGTGTGATCCTTGGACGGGCAGCATCAGCATCACCTAAGAATTGTTAGAAATTGTTATTTCTAACAAGACCCTATCCCAAATGTACTGCATCAGAAACTGGGGGGGGCTGCTCAAAAATTAGTATTTTAGCAAGCCCTGTGGATGATTCTGAAGCACACAGCAGTGAAGGAAGCACTGCCTCGCCCATGGAGCTATATATACTGGAACTTACATACTGTCAGTAACATCCTCTGTTCTCACATTACAAATATAACAAAACGAAAAATGGCCTAGCCGTGTTCCACTAGCTGTCTTCTTCCGTTAATAAACAACTCAGAAGGAACATAGATCTCTAGATTTGCTATGACAGAAGCTACCCCATATTGACTGTGTCTCTGTAGCAGTTCTCTCTCTCACCATCTTATCCTAACTGATTAACTGGAGGATGTTTTTGCCCGTCCCTTCCTTTCTCCCTACCCTCTTTGTAAAATCTGAATGATTGTCACAACCATGTGTGCCTAGACCCTCCTCTCCTCTCACCTTTTTTTATATTTCTCAACTAAACAGTTAGTATGTTGCTATACTATGTGGGAATAAGCAGAGAAGTTTCAGGTAATAAATATGACATCTCCTGGGGCTGATAGTAGTTGATTAATCTCAGACATTACTTGTGAGATTATATAAAAATCATGTAACAAAAACAGAGATTTTGCTACATCAGGGTATAAACATGTTATGAGACATTCTGGGGTTCTTATTATTCTGCCTCCCACATATGTATTGTGAATATTTCTCCCAGGTTATGGCTTGACTTTTATTATTATTAATGGTGTTTTCTTTTTCTTTTCTTTCTTTTTTTTTTTTTTTCCATCATAGCTCACTGCAATCTTCCGCTCTCGGGCTCAAGTGATCATCCTGCCTGAGCCTCCCAAGTAGCTGGGACTACAGACACATTTAGCCACACTGTTATATTATAGAAATTGGGGCATAACACTTTATTTGTGGGTTCTCCATGGTTATATGTAAACACTGCATGTGTTTATACCAGAATCAAACCTATAGTATAGTTGAGTTGCTAAATAACTGAATTTCATTATGCTTTAATGAAATTTTAACCATAAAGATTAACCAATCTCCAACCTGTACTCTTCTAACCCAAGAACTATTTTGCTTAGAAAATATGTGTGTAAATGTCCCATATTTTATGAAAAGCATGTTACGAAATTGGCTCACTACCACATTTCTATAGAAAGAAATTGACTTGTCCATTGACTCCCCTTCTCTTGGCATCTTCCCCCCTAGGTTAGATTTCATGAGGGTAGATTTCTGTATGTTTTGGCTTTCTACTGAATCCTCAGGGCCTACAAGATGATTGTACTGTTGAGAGGAGGAAATAAAATGAACTGAACTCCCTGATCATTCCCATGACAAGTGAGGACCATTGACTGTCCTAGAACCATTCCTGACAAGAACATGGCCTGTGTCTTAGTCATCACTCTACCATGTACATTACGCGGTAAACTAAATTTTAGGAAATTTAATCCAAGCTTCTCGACTTGGAACTGAAGGTTTTCTAATGCAGATGTGTATTCCACAGAGAATGTACATGTCTGGGTATATAGCTTAAAGGAAACACATTTTTATACAATTTCTGTGTTCATGTTTATTTTCAATCCTATTAAGCTAAAATCCATTCATGTGCCTGGTACCTTTTCCAATGATGAGCCCCAGCAAGGGGTGGGCAGAGACCAGCTAGCTGAGCTAGCTGAGCCAGCTGGCTGGATGAACAGCAATCATAAGACGAAAGTGGGTGAGGCGAGCTGGGAGGAAGTGTAGGAAAGACTCATGCCTTGCTCTTCCTCTTCAGAGCACAGAACTTAAGGTAAAAGAATACACCAGGGCTAATTTATTCTACAACTCATATGATTATAATTAGAAATGATTTAAAAATAAATTGTTGTATAAATTGAGGAGTAAGCCATCAGTGTCTACACTTGCCTTAAAGAAAAGCTAGTTCATTTTTCTTCTTTTTATAGTTTAAGGGACTTCAGAAGACTTCTGGTGCCATAAGCAACAGTGCTATCAAAATGGCATCTTTTCTTTCTGCACAACCTATCTGTGACCTACGGTTTCCATAGTGTGCCCAAGCTTTCAAATAATGTCACTATGCACTGTACAAATGGAAATTGCGCTTTAGATATCATTTTACCCAGAAACTCAGGACACTTGGAAATAAATGCACATAGCACAAGTAGATATTAAATTAAAGAAGAAGGAAAGGAGTATAAATTCAGAGACAAAACTCGGTTTCCAATTAGGAAAGAAGGAACCTTACATTTTTGAGTAGACTTTCCCAGGTATTCATTTGTCCTACACGATCCTCTGTCCCAAAGAAGAAGAAGAAGACAGGCCTCCAACCTGTAAGTCCTCTGGGACACACACACAATGCTAGGAAGAACTATTGGCTTCTTTGGAAATCTTTTTCTACCTCAAAATGTATTAGTTCTATTCTTTCTGTTAGGCAGACATTTTCACGGGTTTCCTTTTCTAATTCTTAAAAGAGAAAGAATAAACCTTTTACCAGTAATTTTTTAAAAAATGATTTGTTATCTGCCTACCTTAAATCTTTGCCTTCCATTGCTTTTTATTTGTGCATGTGGAGGAATAGCAAAGGTCTCTACAAGCCTGTCTTCTTCCCCAGTTCCTACTGAATGAATGAAGCTTCCCGCAATTCCTTGGCTTTCAATGTTTGCTTCTTTTCCAAGTCCTTTTTTCTAATCAATTTGGCCCTTCTTTCACTTTCCTCTCTTTTCCTTAATAAACGTCTCTCATCTTTAATGTGTCTGCTTAGTTTCTATTAGTTTGGATCATTAGATTTAACTTTCTAAATTGAGGGTTTTTCCTTTTTTTTTTTGAAGAGACAATTGTAATCTTGAACATTCAGATTGTAATTGAAAAGGTTCTAAAAGTAACTTTTTGAACTTAGCATCTCTGATGAAGTTGCCTGCTAAGACAAGACTTTTTAAAAGTTATTTTTTTGTATTTTATAAGGTGGTACATGATCATGTTACATATTTGGAAATGAAAAAGCCTAAAATATTGTTGAAAACCAATACCCCCTTCTTATCCTTATTCACTGTCCAAACTGACTCTCCAAAGGTAGCCAATTTCAGTTATTTTAGCTGTTTCTCCAAAAATTTTTTTTCCGACAGAGTGCTATGGCATCATCATAGCTCACACCAACCTCAAACTCTTGGGCTCAAGTGATCCTCCTGCCTAAGCCTCCTGAGTAGTAGGACTACAGGCACCTGCCATAACACCTGGCTTGTTTTTCTATATTTAGTAGAGATGAGGTATCACTCTTGCTCAGGCTGGTCTTGAGCTCCTGAGCCCAAATGATCTACCTGCCTTGGCCTCCCAGAGTTAGGATTATAGGTGTGAACTATCACATCTGGCCTGTTTTTCCCCATTTTAAGTAATATTTTTAACACAGTTTCTTGGTTTATGGATTTTAGACAACATCAGCTTAATATTATGGTAGGTGAGGCTACCATTGTCTTATCCCCACCACTCGCTCCCCTATTCTATCTGCCCAACAGAGTCAGATTTCAATTTTTGGCCTAATCATTAGTTATTATTTATGTTACTAAGGCTAAGTAAATCTCTTTTATTGCTTATTCAGTTAGTATACTCTGTTTCTTTTTAAATGCAATTTGTATTCTTCTTAGAATGGATCATTGCCTTCTTTGTGCTTTTATTTGCTTAGTTTCTATGTATATATCACTATAGATTTTTTTCCAATGCTACAAACTATCTGCAAAACAACTAAAAATAATTTACCCAAAACCTAAACATAGTAAATCAATCAATTCCATTTTTCTCTTCTCTGGAGATTTTTCTTCAATGGCTTTGATCCTCTTGCTCAAATGTGGACTTGCTATCCAGGGCTTGCTGCACAGCCATCATTCTGGAACATTCGGTCGCTAACTCTTAGAAATTTTTTTAGTCTTTTGCTTCCTGTATCTCTGTTTCTTCTTTTACTCATCTTTTTTTTTGAACAGCACATTCTCCAGTAGTTTGCTGAGATAGAGTATAATAGGAGGTAATATTTCTGAGCCTTTGAATATCATATATCATATATTGGGTATAGTATTCAAAGTTGGAAATGATTATGCCTCAGACTTTCAAAGCTATTTCTCCATTTTCCTCTCGTTTACTATATTGCTACTGGGAAGTTTGATGCTATTTGTAAGCTGTTTGTATGTAACCAGATTTTCTTTGTTCACCTCTTTGGGGAAGCTCTTAGGATAGTCTCTTCTTTCTGGTGTTTCTAATGATGATGTGACTTGAGACAGACCGTTTCTTATTCATTGTGTCCCTTTCAATCTGGAAAAAGAAGCATGAGAGGAGCAATCAAATGCAAATCTAAAGAATAACTTATCTTTCCCATATTCAGTTTTTTCCCATATAAATCTTATTTTCATAATATTATTTAGGTGAAGAAATTCCTTTTGGTTTTATTTCCTTTCATTGTTGGCTGTAAATATTTTTAAATCACAACAATATTAACAACGTCATGATTAATAATAGTTAACAGCTCCCATATGGCTATTATTGTACCCCATAGTCTTCATTATAAAATCAGGATCACAATAAACCTATCTGTTAGTCTTTTTGCAAATATTAAACAGGTGATAATACCTATCTGATGGAACCAAATACTGTATATGGTAAGTACTCAATAAATAATAGCTACCTTTATCACTATTTATGATGCAATTATGTAAGACAGATATTATCCTCATTTTACATGTGAGGAATCAGACGTTCAAAGAGGTTGAATTACTTGTACAAGGTGACACAGTTATGTAGCAGAGCTGCAGCCAGCTTTGTGTGGCTGTAAGTCCATGATCTCTAAGATCTGCCATACTCAGGAAAGGAAATGTGTCCTATCTTTCCCGCCTCATCTTTTTTTTTTTTTTTTTTTTTGTAGAGACAGAGTCTCACTTTATCGCCCTCGGTAGAGTGCCATGGTGTCACACAGTGCACAGCAACCTCCAACTCCTGGGCTTACGTGATCCTCTTGCCTCAGCCTCCTGAGTAGCTGGGACTACAGGCACCCACCACAATGCCTGGCTATTTTTCTGTTTTGCAGTTCAGCTGAGGCCGGGTTTGAACTTGCCAACTTCGGTACATGGGGCCAGCGCCCTATTTGATGAGCCACAGGTGCTGCTCCGATTTTTTTTTTTTTTAAGACAGAGTCTCACTTATTAACCCTCGGTAGAGTGCTATGGCGTCACAGCTCACAGCAACCTCCAAACTCCTTGGGCTTAGGTGATTCTCTTGCCTCAGCCTCCTGAGTAGCTGGGACTACAGGCACCTGCCACAATGCCCAGCTATTTTTTTTGTTGCAGTTTGACTGGGACTGGGTTTGTACCTACCCTTGGTATATGGGTCCGGCGCCTTACCCACTGAGCCACAGGCGTCCCCCCACCCCCCGCCTCATCTTTTTATCCTTTGCCTATGAATACAACTCACTTATCCCTTCTAAAGCACAATAGCTTGCAAGGTCAGGGTGGGATCACCAAACACTAGAGATTGCAGACTTCCTCAGAGACGCTCAAGAAGCTCATAGAAAATTCTCTGTCCCAAGAAAGTTAAATACTCACTATGTGAAGGCAGGGACTGGAACAATGCATTTTCCAGTATTTGAGATTCCATGATGTAATGGAAAGATGAGGGTTTGTCTATATTAAGGCTCTGGATTTTCAGTTTGTGGGGCATTAAGAACTCTGCTAACTAATTCATGAAGCATGTGTTAAAACAAGCAAGATAAGTTCTTCCGTCCAGGAAAAGTTGACCAATCATCTATCTGTGTTCAGTACACTTTCCCTAAAGAAAAGGTTTCATTTGTGATTGTCTGGGCAGTAAATACATTTTCCCAGTCAGTCACACAAAGTTCAGTTCTTTGCAGTTCTCCCAAAATATCCCCACACTGGGGCCAAGAGCTGTAAGGGCTGAACACCTTCCAGATCCTCAGACCTTGCCCAGATGGAGCCAACTCCTTTCCTCATCCATGGAGTGTGGAATGCTCAGCAGAGCTGGGTACAATAGGTTTCACCTCTAATTTTGGAACTGGAAAATGTTCTTTTTTTTGACAAGCTTGGACACACTTCTGGACAGGTCTGTTGTACTGGACAAATGTTGAACTTAGAAACAATAACATAAATTAGCTTGAGTAGAAAGGGATCATTGGTTTTCTCACTATTCAAAATCTCTTAAAATTTTTTGATAAATGGAGCAAAGAACTAGCATGGAAGGAGGTAGTGAGTGGGCTACATTATTCTTGTGACCCTGGGCATATGTCATAAAATAGGAATCACCCAAGACAAACATTTTAAGATTTGAGACTACGGAAATATAAGAAACAAACATAGACAGCAAAATTTGCAATGCTGATCAGTCTGTTTCCGTATACTATATTGTTCTTTTCTCCTTGGAAATCCAGTTCGTTGGGACTGCTTTTGTGGTTTTAGTTTTCTCTTTTTCTTTTTGTTTTTTGAGACAAGGTCTCATTCTGTTGCTCAGGCTAGAGTGTAGTGGTGTCATAGCTCACTGAAACCTCAGACTCCTGCCTGGGTTTAAGTGATCCTCCTGCCTCAGCCCTATGAGTAGCCAGGAGTACAGCGCATGCCACCATGCCCAGATAGTTTTTTTCTTTTTTTTTGAGTAGAAACAAAGTTTTTCTCTGTTGCACAGGCCGGTCTTGCACTCGTGGCCTCTAGCAATCCTCCTGCCTTGGCCTCCCAAAGTGCTGGGATTACAAGCATAAGCCTGCTGTTGCGTTTTTGATATCAGTGAAACAGTTGCTTTGGAAGCCAAAGAATCAGGCCAAAGGAACTGTGTCATTCCTATTCTATATTCTAACTCCTCTTTTCAGGTTTACATGCATGAGGATGAACTGACTAGATCATCCACTTTACACAACTGGGTCAGAACCAGAGGGAAGAAAAGGTCCTAACTCAGACTGGGCACCTAAGTCACTCACACCTGAGTCCTTTCCATACATTTCCTATTTCATTCCCCAATGAGGTCGTCATTTCCTTTCTCATTTTATTAGTGAGAACATCAAGCTATTTAGAACTTGCCCAAGGCTACATGGCATATAGAGGAGAAACTAGAATTAAGTCCAGTCCTGTTTTGACTTTAAAAGCTGTATTTTTTCACTATGCCATATCACACACACACACACGTATTTACACACACGTGCACACATGCATTTACAATATGTACACATGCATCTGTACATGCATACATGTATTCACATATGTGCACACACACATGCACACAGGTACATCCACAGCTATTGCAAACTAACTGACCTTAGAGAGGTAGTATGATGTGGTTAGGAGGAAAGTGGAATAGAGCCAGGCTGCCCTTTTCGGATCCCAGTTCTGTTAGTTACCAGGTATGAAGAAATGATTGTACTTAACCTCTGTGACTCAGTTTCCTCTAAGGTAAAATGGGGTACTAACAGAACCTACTCCATAAAGTTACTGTAAGGCATCAATGAGTTTTATATGAGAAATAGTTCAAGTAATTCCTGCCTAGAGGAAACATTCAAGAAACAAACATGGTTTCTAAAATTTCCACCTGGTGGGAAGGGTACTGTAGATGATTCAGGAGAATGGTCATTGGAATATTGGTGTTAGACAATCTCATTTTAATATGACTAGTTACCATGTTCTTTTATTAATACGAAATGGCATGCATTTCAAATAATTTGGAAACTGATCAAATGCAGGCAGACTTGTTGGTAGTAAGCCTTACGCAGGCCTCAATAAGACAACACAACTTTAGGGCGAATTGTGGATTAAAAAAAAAAAGAAAGGAAGAAAGGAAGAGACTTCCTGGAGTGCCACATTGTAAGGACCTGTTGTAGCAGTGGTATGAGTTTTCACCCTTCTAACCTGAAGGAAATTTTGCCTGAGCTCACAGGTTCAAGACCAGACTGAGCCAGAGTGAGACTCCACCTCTAAAAATAGCCAGGCATTGTGACAGGCCCCTATAGTCCCAGCTACTCACTCAGGAGGCTGAGGCAAGAGAATCACTTGAGCCCAAGAGTTTGAGGTTGCTGTGAGCTATGATACCACAGCACTCTACCAAGGGGGACAAAGTGAGACTCTGTCCCAAAAAAAAAGAAAGAAAAGAAAATTTTGAACACAATGCCCTTGGCTTAATTTGCATACAGAGGGTACCCCCCCAAAGTGTATACACATTTTAAGAGAGGAAAAAACTGTATTAAAATTCTGATACTCAATATATACCTTTAGCAAAAGATGAAAGTTACATTGAGCACCTCTAACAATTACATAAGTCAAATGTGACTTAATTACACACAGAATAGTTTTTTCCTTTCTTAAAATGTGTATACATTTTTTTGCACCCTCTGTATTTAATTTTTTTTCTCTGTATTTAATTTTAACATTGATTAAAACACTACTAGGTGAATAAATCTAAAGCCATTTGGTGGCTATAATCTCTGCACATTATCATTTTGTGGACCAGACGATTTCTCTTCCCCACTTTCTTGCTGGACTAGGTGAGGGATAGTAAAGGAAAAAGGCAGCAGGAGATTTGGAGAAGGGGAAGTGAATGCTTAAAAGCCCAGAATAGCCTTTTTCAGAAGGCCTGAGCCAAGGACCCGAGGATGTTGCCTTTATGTGTCCTTCTCACCTGCCCACTGGCCGTGCTGCTCTCAGTGTAAATATGGTAGTGACAGAGGCCTGAGGCTGGGGACCACACCATTCACATCATGTCACACACAGGAATGTGGACCGAGGGGCTGTAAGACTAGGAATCACAGCTCAGCCACCGGCTCTCTGAGAGACCCAAGCGAGTTATGTGAAATACTTGGGCTCACAAACGTTTGGCAGTAACACCCACGTTCCTTCCACTTCTCACATCCTGTGACTCTGTTCTGTGATTCTTTTGCTCCTTGGGCCTGGAATTAATCTGGTCAATCTAAGAAAGCATCTGGTTGTACAAAGATATACAGACGACAATCCGAGGCCCAACAGCCACCCATCATTGCTCTTAATCCCTTTTGTCAGGTCCAGGTGGTGTGGACCTGGACACCATCCCCCACCCCCACCCCAGGATGATCTGTCCCTCTGCCTCAGCTCAAGAGCAGCCCTGCCTTGGAAGACACAGAAGATGGATGTTTTCACCTTGACCTTGGATCTCCCTTCCCAGCATATCTTCATTATTCTCATTTCTTCCAACTGTGACTCTTCTTCCTCATCCCCATCCAAGGGGCAAATTGAATCAAAGACAGAAAGAAGAAGATCCTGAGGCAAATCTTTTTTTTTACTTTGATTTATAAAGTTACACAATAGTTTTCCAAGTCTCTATGACCCAAAGTCAGGAAAACTGGCTGAGTCCCTCAAAGGAAAATAAAATATTAAGAAAAATGCAATCCCAAAAGGTAGGCAAGAGGGGATCAAAAGAACTTTCCATTTTCAATTCTAAATGTCAAATGGCCATTCCATTTTTTATGGTAGGGCAAATAATCATTATCTGTTGAAATTCTTCTGCAAATAGCTGTATGTTGAGGTTTTTTAGGTGCAATTATTTGAGAAATGTATTGAACCCACTGTACTTAATATTCATACTAGCACAGCTATTTTAGGTACAATGAAATGCCATTTTAATAATTTCATATAGTATGTTAGTGATTGGCATATGCTTTAAATCTATGTACTAGCTATGTAAATGTCCTAAATGAATTTTTCATTATCCTAAATGGTAAGTAATTTGAGATATCAATGTAAGTGCAATGCAGGCGTTCGAGTCATAGTTTATTAAAGTAAAAGGACACTAATCAATTATTATGTTTAAAATGACATCCATTGGGGAAAGAAATGATTTACAGAGATGCATTCGTTTTTTGAGACAAAGTCTCTCTTGGTCATCCTTGGTAGAGTGCGATGGCATCACAGCTCACAGCAACCTCAAACTCTTGGGTTCAAGTGATCCTCTTGCCTGAGCCTCCCGAGTAGCTGGGACTACAGGCGCCTGGCTATTTTTAGAGACTGGGTTTCACTCTTGCTCAGGCTGGTCTCGAACCTGTGAGCTCAGGCAATCCATCTGCCTTGGCCTCCCAAGTGCTGGGATTACAGTTGTAATCCCAGCCATAATCTGCACCTGGCTGATTTGCTGAAATTCAAAAAGACATTGTTTCTTAGAATTAAAACATAAGTAAGGGTGGCGCCTGTGGCTCAGTAAGTAGGGTGCTGGCCCCATATACCAAAGGTGGTGGGTTCATGCCTGGCCCCGGCTGATCTGCAAAACAAAAAAATAGCCAGGCGTTGTGGCAGGCGCCTGTAGTCCCAGCTACTCGGAAGGCTGAGGCAAGAGAATCACCTAAGCCCAAGAGTTGGAGGTCGCTGTGAGCTATGTGACGCCACGGCACTCTACTGAGGGCGATAAAGTGAGACTCTGTCTCTACAAAAACAAACAAACAAACAAAAAACATAACCAAATTGGTGGTGAGAATACACAATTATAGTTGCTAATGATTAGTTTGACTTCACGAATAGCTGCATCCTTATTGCTGAATGGAGTGGGACCTGCTGGGAGTTCTTTGTAGGAGTTCCTAGTAGATGTGCTGGCAATTGCTTAACTCGTTTGGCATAAACAAAATGATGATGCTGTAGCATAGTGTAAATCCTAAGATTAAAAGTTCATATACATATATATATATATATATATATATTTTTTTTTTTTTTAAACAATCTGACTCTGTCGCCTTGGGTAGAGTGCCATGGCATCATAGCTCACAGCAACTTCAAACTCTTGGGCTCAAGTCATCCTCATCTCAGCCTCTCAAGTAACTGGGACTAGAGGCAACTGCCACAACATCTGGCTAGTTTTTCTATTTTTAGTAGACACTGGGTCTTGCTTTGCTCAGGCTGGTCTCAAACTCCTGAGTTCAGAAGATCCACCAGCCTCGGCCTCCCAGGATGCCAGCATTACAGGCAGGAGCCACCGCGCCTGGCCAACGTTCACATATTGACATCTAGATTCTGTACCAGTGTTATTCAATCTTTTTTATATCACGGCACACTTGAACCTACCTATAGTTATGCTTCCACTGCCCACTTAAATTATGTTAATAAAAAAAGAGTGGGGAAAAATGAATATACTTACTGTGCTTTGAACTTCTTTTAAAAATAATTTAATTAATGGTCTTTAAAAATGTTTGCAGCACAACTAAGATCCTCTCATGGCACACCAGTGTGCATGGCACACGGGTTGAAAATCACCGCTCGGCTTTATTTCCTTGGTTTTTCAAAAAAGAAAGACTTTAATATCAGAAGGAGTAACATTAAATTAGACAAAGGTTAGCCACAAGCACCAGCACAATCTTTTTAAAATCGTACTTGTGAAACAACCTGAAGTTCTGTTGATTTTTCTGCTATTTAAAAAAATTTGATCTAGGTCTTTGAGTTAATTGCAGTGACTAGATGATGAGTTAAATAACATTTTAAAGGTGATTGTAATTTTTCACATAGTTAATTTTGTCCAAAGGATGCAGGATGGATTTACAAATTGTTTTGACCAATCAGGTTGGTTTCAGTGGGGGATCAAGCTGTACTCTTTAATTTGTTCTTATCGTTTACCTTTTATGAAGCCTATTTTTCCAGCTAATTGCTGTAACTATGTTTTAGCTGATTGAGGAATTGATAGCTTTTTTTTCCAGAAAGGAAAAAGTATAAATGTGGATGCCAAATTAGTTTAAATGGTCAATACATAATTCATCCATGATTTTAGAATTTGATAATTCTATAGTACTTATAAAAACTTAAATACTTTATGAAAACCATTACTTATTATAGAAGAGCCATCTTTATGAGTCATTTACTTTTCTGCACGTTTTAGGTTACCAACTTTAATTTTAGGTATATCACACAATGTCAACACCAGACCCAGACAAACATATTTTCTTCCCATTTTAAAAAATGAAAGTTCTGTGGGATTTTAAGTTTTAAAATACTTCTCTCAAGGCTAACATCACACATCTGTGGAATTCATTCATATTCAACGCTCATCATCCCAAGAAACAGCCACCAAAAGCTTGTTCAATGTAAACCACTGAGCTAAGTTATGGTGGGGTTGCAGAGATGTAATAAATCATGTTAATTACTTTGCTGCTGTGACAAAAAGTTCCAAAATGCAGTGGCTTAAAGTAGAAAAGTATCTCTTTCCCATATAGCAATCCCTAGGGTAGTATGTCCAGGGTAGTGTCCTGCCACCCTGGTCATATGACTTCCACATCAGCACATTTCCTAGCCAGCAAGAAGGAGAAATTCAGGACAAACAACTTGGGGAATTTACATTATGGAAGCAACCTAGAAATTTACATCTTTCATTTCTGCCTGTATTTCCTTGTAATGCATTTAGTCCCATAGCCACCTAGGGGATGTAATCCTTGGTCAGGTAACCAAGTACCTAGCCAGAACTTAGGGGATTCCATTAATGAAAAGAGGTATTAGTGTGCATTCCCACCAGCAGTGTAGAAGTGTTCCCTTTTCTCCACATCCATGCCAACATCTCTGGTTTGGGGATTGTGTTATGTGGGCTAATCTTATTGGAGTTAGGTGATATCTCAAAGTAGTTTTGATTTGCATTTCTCTGATGATTAAGGATGGTGAGCATTTTTTCATGTGTGTGTAGGCTGTGCACCTGTCTTCTTTAGAGAAGTCTCTCTTCAAGTCTTTTGCCCATCCTGAGATGGGATCACTTGTTCTTTTCTTGCTAATACATTTGAGTTCTGTGTGGATTCTGGATGGAGCTGGAACATATTCTTCTTAGCAAAGTATCTCAAGAATGGAAGAAAAAGTATCCAATGTACTCAGCCCTACTATGAAGCTAATTTATAGCTGTCGTATGAATGGTATAACCCAACAATAACACAAGAATATAGGGAAAGGGGCAAGGGTAGGGAGGGGAGAGGGGAGATTGGGGCAGAGGGAGGGTAATTGGTGGGGCCACACCTAGGTGCATCTTAGAAGGGTACAGGCGAACCTTGCTAAATGCAGAATACAAATGTCTTCATATAATAACAGAGAAATTGCCAGGAAGGCAATGTTAATCAGTTTGATGAAAATAGTTAAGATTGTATATGAAACCAGCACATTGTACCCCTTGATTGCACTATTGTACACAGCTAAGATTTAATGATAAAGATAATAATAAATAAATAAATGAATACCAGGCACTTCCTAAAAAAAAAAAAAAAATCAAAATTAAAAATATCATCTAGGCATCGTAGACCTAGCTACTAAGGGAGACTGAAGCAGAAGAGTTTGCACCCAAGAGTTTGAGGTTACAGTGAACTATAATCAAACCATTGCATTGCAGGATGGGTGACAGAGTGAGACCTCAAAAATAAAAAAGAAACACACACAAAAGTACTCAAATAATAATTGACAGATTATACTTTAATGTTATTACAAATATACATAACTAGGCTTAAAGCCACCATCTTCTTTAATGAGTTAAAACTAGAGGTGTTCCCAGAAAAAAATTAGGAATGAGAGGAGGATACTTACTCTTTCTATTTAACATTTTCCTTAACAACCATGTGATAAGAGAAAGCAGTAAGAGGCACAAGAATTGAAAAAAGAGGTAAGAAAGAAGGTGGTTTGCAGGAGACACATCTGGAAAAAAGGATTAGGAGCAGACAGTTTAGTAATTAACATATAGAAATCAATAATTTTATATATGCAAACAGAAATTACAAGACAAAAATCAAAGAGAAGACCTCATTTATGCTAAGAAAAAGGATACAAAGTATCTAGACATAAATTTATCCGGGAATGTGCAAAACTTATATGAAGAAAACTTTGAAACTCTCTTAGTCTCCATAATTTAAAGCATATTGGGCATAAAAAGACAGATAGACTAGAAGACAGCAAAAACTCATAAATAAATTGAAGTGCACATAGAAATATAATCTTAAAAGGTAGTATTTCAAAACAGTAGTGGATGCGCTTGTGTTCCCAGCTACTTGGGAGGCTGAGGCAAGAGAATTGCTTGAGCCCAACAAGAGTTTGAGGTTGCTGTGAGCTATGATGCCATAGCATGCTACTGAGGGCAACAAAATGAGATTCTGTCTCACAAAAGAAAAAAGTAGTGGAAAATAGGGCTTTTAGTTGATAGTCATTTGGACAAAAAAAGGTAAAAATTGCATGCATGCTTCATACTATATGATAAATAAATTCTACTATGAATCAGAAATTTAAAAAATAACAAAACCATGGATAAGTGACTTTATAACCGAGGAGTAGGAAAATTTTTTCTTACTGTGGCCAAATCCACCATTAGTAAAGGAAAAGTCTGATAAATATGACTATACAAAAAAGATTTGCATGGGAATGGAAAAAAAAATAGAAAACTTTTATGGAAAGGAGAACAAATAGAAATAAGTAATAGGAACAAAAATGTAATAGTAGAGTGACTCTAGGAGGCCCAAACTCTTAAAATAATAGTTCAGGAAAAAGAACAAAGACTGTCAGGGTGCCCAGCTTTCAGCCACCACATAAACTATTACTTGAATAAAGCTTCTAGCCGCCATCCATCTGCCCTTAGGTGGCTGTTCTACATGAGCAGGCAGAACTGCCATTAATGTATGAATAAGTTCTGTTGTACCCTGCCACCCTGCAGCAGTCTCTCCAAACGTGGACCTAGAAAAATCTGCCCTAGATTTACCTGAAGAACTTGTTAGAAATGCAGATTTCTGGGCCCATCCCTTCAGTGGTCAGATATTGTCTAAGAAAACTTTTTCATCCAAGCAGAATAGAGTTTGACTAATCATTTGAAAAATGATAAGCTGTGTACTGATCTCAGATATGAATAGGATTTATTACTTATTACTAGAATAGTAAGTGATCTCTTTAGTTATAAAAACCAAATTCAAAAGAGCGTAACAGATTTATCCTCTCCCCCAAGTTATCAGATCACATATGATGACAGTAATACACAGTCTGATACCTAACAAGTATTTCTGAAAGTAGAGAATGAAGGGTAGAAAAAACCAGCCAGAGCAGGACGGGAACTTTTAAAACCTTTTAGGTGTTCACATATACTGAATGGTTTAAAAAAAAACAAAACAAGATAGCCTGGTATACAAGATAACCAATGCAAAAGTATTTATTAATACAATTTATTTGGTTAAAAGGTTAGTAACTATTGTTTGGTAAAGGCCATTATGTAGAAAGCAACTTAAATAACCAGGAAGATGTTATGCGATAACCAAAATGATTGTT
>CAUYON010050989.1:0-14264 GCA_963573935.1 Arctocebus calabarensis | reverse complement strand
AAAAAAAAAAAAAAAAGAAAAGAATAACACTGTATGTGTGTAAAATAATGTGTTACATGACAACATTTTAGGTACTATTGAAAATTAAATGTCCAATAATAAAATTTTGATTAAAAGTTATGATATATGTAGAATTCTATTCTTAATTCAAATAGTAGATTAAATTCTTACATCATTTAAAATTACACTAAACAATGTATCAAATTGAAAATTGTCATCTTGATATTTTTAAGGGAAAAAAACATTTGTATAAAAATTTATAGTACCAATGCATATAGTCACAATTATAAATGTAAAGAAACAGGTGTATAGAAATGTTAACAAAGTTACTCTCTGCATTGTAGACATTTGGGAACTTTTCATGTCTTTTTGCTTATTCACATTTTCTAAAAGAAACATGAATTTTACAATAAGGAATAAGGAGCATGTAGTTCCCTTTGCTTCAGAGGGCAAGGAAGAGTTTGTGTACGTCTCACAGGTTTCATGCTCCATTTGTCTAATTCCTGACAATTAATTCCACAGAAACAAGGAAAAGACAAGCAAAGAAAACACTGGCTTATTAATGCATTTCCGTTTTCTCATAGTTCTTCTCAGGTTATTGTTTTTTCTAAACTGGCTGAATTGGTGCCTTCTGCATCTTTTGTGTCTGGGAAGACTGTGAGCATTGGGAGGTTTGCCATCAGCATGATTTCAGGAGGGTCTTGGAACACGTTTTGCAGGAGTCTTTCATTCAACCAAAGTTGACAGACTTTTCTTCAAAATTTCTATAATTTCTCAGCCGCTTTTCATGTAAGAACAGAAAGTTCCCACTGGCATGGGAGAGAGATAAAACCGCCCTCCAGAGGCACATCTTCATTTTCTAGCCTAGACGAGTCCCAAGCCCTATGTTTGATAATTTAAGAAGCAGGTGTGATTGTCACCATTGGGTGTAGGAGGGTTAAAGTCTAGCCAACAGCAACCACGCGTGTTGTAGTAACGTGACAATGGTCCCTCCTCAGCCCACGACAGGGGACTTAAAAATTGTAAAACATCCAGAACATGCCCAAGAGGGAGAAGGGTCACATGTTAATGAGCTCCACTATTCCAACTACCTACTCCTCAAAGCTCGGGTTCACAATTAGGTACCGATTTATTTAAATCTAAAGCGCGGCACGATTTGAGCAGCCTATCAAATGCACCGTGTTGGTACTTGCCTCATGTGTTCAGGACTGAGCATCAGCCTTGAGGCGCCATGGTTCTGGTCCTGTTGTGTGATGTTGGAGCACATAACAGTTACATAATTAGATGTTGTAACTTTGTGCTATTTTTGCAATCTGTAGATAAAACATGAAAGTGGTGATTATATCACAATACATGATATAAATGCTAGAATTCTAGAGAATTCTCTAGAATGTAGAGATAACTGAAGTTAGATGATAGAGGTCAGAGAAAAATATTTCTTCCCCCCTCTAAGGTATATCATACACACATATTTATTGTATGTGTATATGTATATATATAAAGCATTTTATAAAGAAAATATAAATTATTTTTAATGAATAAGTTCAGTGCTGTAGTTTGAGACATGTTTATTAGATAGCATAGCTTTATAATATATGTAAATGTCTGCATATGTGTGTGTATATATATATAAATTTATACATCCAACCAAAGTATTAAACTTAATCATTAAAAATGAAGTTATTCCCTAAGTTATAAGCAAAGAAATGTTAACTGCCTGAGACCGTGGGCGCCCCGATTATCCTGATTTAACTCACATTGTATGCCTGTATCAAAACATCACACGTACCCTATAAAGGTATACAATTATTATGTACCCATAATAATTTTAAAAAAGAAAGCCACAGACTCCTTCCTCCCTTTTGCCCATTTATCATGTATGAGATTCATAGATCTCACATCTGTTTCTTAAACTAAGGAATAAATATGTCATCATTTGATAAAAAACACTCCTTGGAGTAGTGCTAGAATATTGATCTATCAGTTTTTATCCCCTTACAATACAATTAACTCATAAAAACGGTCACCATGAAGGCAGTGAGCACGTGGTGGGCATAAGGTGCAGGGTGCACAGATTCTGTGGGAGGAAATGAAGGTGAATGTCCCCCCGGAAAGCTCGGCGTGGGTGGAGGGTGTGAGGTTGGTGCCGCCGACCGTGAGCAGACGGTGGGGAGACGCCGGTGGAGACCGGAGGGCTGATCAGGGTCAAGTTCAGCTGACGTGCCGCGCAGAGGACGCCAGATCAGCGCTGCCAAAACACCAAGTGAGGCTCCTTTAGAAGGCTGCTGCTCTCATACCCTCTCTTTCAGAAGTTTATCAATACAGCTAGCTGAATAAGTAATGCTGCTTTAATCCTTCTAAAGGGAGTGTGGCAAATAATAATCCAGGATTGTGTTGCTGAGGCTGAAAGGAACAGTGAACATGGAGGCTTTGTAAGCGACACCTGCAGTCTAGGGAGACATGGCACCATCAGGTGCCCAGGGGAGGGAGTCCTGAGCTGCACAGCCGGCTCCACACCTGGAGAACGAAGACCAGAGGCCTCTCCTGTGCTGTCCACTCCTAACCTCTAAGGGGTAGATATTCCCGCACCGCGCCGGGCCACCTGCTCATTGTCCAGCCCTGACCTCACAGGGGACAGATCCCATGTGTACCGCTGGTTCGGTCACCTCTCTGCGGTGCTCCTTGTTGGCCCTGCGCCCTCTGAGAAGGCCACCTGCTCACTCCTTTGACCTAGAGTGATGGCTGTAAGCATTCACAATGCCTCAGACCATAGCGCAAAATGTGAGCGATTTCTACCTACCTCTCTTCTTGGTCCATTCAGGAAACTATACCCCCAAGCACATCCACATTCACAAGCAACATCATTTACAGAGCTCTACATAGTCGGTCATGGAATGATACTCTCCCAGGAGGAAATCCCTGGGACTCAGACCATGTCTCATTGCAACAGACAACAGCCCAAACACATTCTATGAACAGTTTCTTGAAAGGGAAATGTTCGTCCCTTTCATCAGGGAGAAGGCTGGTCACTGGGAGCCTCTTGCCACAGACAGATGTTCAGTGGGACAGCACAGCCGCTTCAGCTTGGCGGCTTTCAGACCCTGTAGGTGGGCAGAAACTTTTAACCAAAAAGTATTCCAAGGCATGAATGGTAACTGTAAAGGAGAATCTAAAGCGTGGGCAAAACTAAAGGTTTGTATTCCACTTCCACTTAAAAGTTTCAAGGTCCTTGTTTTTCCTGAGAGCAATGTCTGTCAATTCTCCCAACAGAAAACTGGTTTCCTGATTGCTCTTTCACTGGAATCTTCCCGTATTGTTCTGACTTCAGACACATTGTGGTGACTATTTTTCAAAGCCTCCCAAGGAAATGCACAATCAAGTTTATTTTTAATTTGCTCATATGTATGTTCATAAAAATGCTTTTAGAAAGATCTGATTGGCTACAGTGAAGAGAAAGGGCTTTGCAAAGAAACTGAATTGAAGGCCGTGTGAACAATGGCATTTCAAAAATACAATGTAGACGTTACCTTAGTCGTCAACAAAAGACTTTGTGATGCAGCCCTTCCAACCTTGAAGAGACAGACTCAGACTCTTCCAACAGTCCCAATTTGCCAGATAGGGACAATAGTCTCAGTTATGACACTCCGACGCAGTACAGGCCTTTCCCCAACTTTGGGCTTATCCTGTGCGCTCTTCTTCCTGAAGGGATACCGTATAGAGCCATGTGATTCTCCAGGGTATAGGGCTTGCCTCCTTCACTTTTTTTTTTTTTTTTTGGAGAGACAGAGTCTCACTTTATCACCCTCAGTAGAGTGCCGTGGCTTCACACAGCTCACAGCAACCTCCAACTCCTGGGCTTAGGCGATTATCTTGCCTCAACCTCCTGAGTAGCTGGGACTACCAGGCACCCACCACAACGTCTGGCTATTTTTATGTTTTCTTCCTTTGGTATATGGGGCCTGCGCCCTACTTGATGCACCACAGGTGCTGCCCGCGTCCTTCATTTTTTTTTTTTTTTTTTTTGAGACAGAGCCTCAAGTTGTCACCCCTGGATATAGTGCAGTGGCATCACAGCTCACAGCAACCTCCAATTCCTGGGCTCAAGCGAGTCTCCTGCCTCTGCCTCCCAAGTAGCTGGGACGACAGGCACCCGCCACAACGTCCGGCCATTTTTTTTTTTTTGGTTGCAGCCATCGTTGTTGTTTGGCAGGCCCAGGCTGGATTCGAACCCGTGAGCTCAGGTGTACGTGGCTGGTGCCTTAGCCCGTTGAGTCACAGGCGCCGAGCCCACGTCCTTCATTTTTTATAGCAAGAATCATTGAACCTTGCTTATAAAACTACACTGTTTGAACGTAAAGTTTGTAAACTTTTATAACAGACTTTCCACTTTAAGTCCAGTGCACACCATGAGCATGCTGGAATACAGTATGGAGCGTGTGAAAAGAAGAACTAAAATAGATATATGGCCTTCAATTAAATTCATGCTCCATTTCTTTCTAGGAAATTTTGGAACACCAAAGAATCAGCAGTCAGATGAGCTTCCTCTCTCAGAAAACTGCAGGGAAATCTGGGATTTCAACTCTCAGGTGGAGGGTTTCTGCAATTTAAATAATGGAACAAAGGAGCTGAATGGAGAAGTTTTAGAAGATCTGCACATGAAGGGCTTAGCTTGTATTGGATGGAGACGTTTGCTTCAGTTGTCAATTGATCAATCGGTTATTCATCTATTATTTGTTTATTAGTAACTATTTATTTTTACATTCTGAAGAATCCAAAACTGAAGGCTTCAAGACTAGAGAATTGAAAGGTCATTGTGTGTCTGCTCGGCTACTTATCTGAGTCTCACTTTAATCTGCTTTAAAATTAACAGACTTATCTAGATGACTTCAAAGATTACTTTCAGTCCAAAGTTCTATGACTTGATGACATTAATGCCGCAGTCTTTTTATCCTTCTATCTATATCAATTTATCTATCTATCCTCTGTCTAGCTCTTTAGCTATGATATCCTATTTTATCTATTATAAACTATTTAATCTATCACATCCTATTTAAACTATCATATCCTATTTTACAGATCCTCCACATACGAATTTAGACCTTCAAAACCAACATCCCAGAACATATCACCCTTCCATTCTCTAGAACCATAGAGTTTTGTATCAATTTCTTTCTTATTAATATTGATATTGACATAATACAATGGCTGATATGATCTAGAGGAAACGTACAGCCACCTCTGTAGAAAGAGAGTGGCATTATCGGATTTTCTCTTCTTGAAAATCATTCAACTCAGCACCAAGCATGTCACCACAGGGAAGGTGATTTGAGGGCAGGTTGTGGTTTTATCATTCCTGTAATTTCAGTCCATCAATCTAGAAGGCCATCATCCTTCACTTTTAAGACATCCAGCCTCTGTGTCATTATTATTTGGTAACTTAGAAATATTTAGCAAGTTATTTATGTAGAAGATAATTATCAAATTATAAGGAAAACCAGCGAACTGTTCCTCTGTGTTTTAGGATTGTTATTTGAAATTCTCTCACAACTTGTTGGTTCTTTGCTGCTAAAGGAAAAGCCTAGAATGTTTGCTCCCTAAACAACTAGAAAAGGAAGCTGTCTGAAGAGAAATGTTGTGTACCTTTTGGGTAGTTAAGAGTCCTACCACCCACAAATTCTTTATTTGTGGGTGGTAGGACAAATGAAGGATTTAGTTTACATGGTTTCTAAGATCTCTTTGTGTGCTAATAATACTCTTTTAAAAAGCATTTTCTTCAATCCATCAGCAAACTTCAATCTAAAGTTAAAAGGGCAGAGTTCCTAGAGTGAGAGGAACAGTGTGCCCCTTGACGGGCAGAGACTATAAACTCACATACACACTGACTGTGAGGCTGTAGAAGACTCGGAGGTGTTGCGTGCTCTCCCTGGGATTTGCAGTGAAGGTGCTGAGATGCACTGGGGATCGGGAGGACTTCTAAGGCCACAGCTATTGCAGCACCTGTAAGCCTGAGTCCACTTTCATTATCGTCATCTTGATATACGACTGCCCTTTCAGGCAAAGAAAGGCTTGGTTAGAAAGGAAATATCAAATATTCTGACCCCTCCTATCAGAACTAACTGTGCCACCGTGAGTTTACTCTCTCCGGGTGAGAGCCGATTCTACATGTGCTTCATGGTGATTGTAGCTTCTCTAGTAACGAGGAAGGGTTCTTTGCTCCTGTGTAGAGAGGAACCTCGTGCACCTTCTCAGATCCCCTCAAACTCCTTCCTTGTTCTCAGAGACTCCATCTCATCCCTGCACCACACCATCCCCTCTGCGATTGCATCCATCTCATCCCTGCACCTCACCATCCCCTCTGCGATCGCGTCCATCTCATCCTTGCATCACACCATTCCCTCTGCTATCGCGTGAGCCTGACTGCGTCCTGGGCCTTGGGGCCTCCCTGCACTATATGCCACCGCTCTGCCTGCAGACAGGATGGAATGTCAAAGGATGTGGTGTGCACACCATCAGAGGCCCCAAAGGGGTCAGAACATACAAGGCAGCATTGCAGCAGAATTAGCTGCCCCTGGGTTGACTCTGCACCATGGGAGAGGAGAGAGGAACAGAGAGCCAGGATGCACATCAGCCCCCTTCCTCCCTCCAAGATTGCTCTGAGCTTTGTGTATGCGATTCCTCCCCTTGAGAATTCAAAATTCACACTCGAAACACAGCAGACAAGCCCACAGGACTCCACCCTGTGGAGGCCAGACCAGTGACTGACAGGACCGTGGTGTCACGTGCCCATCTTGTACCTCTCCACTCATCCTCACCCCTTCCTTCTGTAATTGGACACACCCAAGTGAATTGTGAACACATCAATATTTCCCTTGGACTCTGCTTTGTAGAGGACTCAGATTAAGGTGACTGGTCCCACCAATAGTGTATCTACAAAGCTGGCCTGGAGCTGCAGTTCTGCAATAGGATTCTCAGCTATCAGGGAGCAAAAGGAGCCCTTTCTGGACAGTAAGAAAGATGCTAGTAACCCCTGGAAAGCAGTGACAGATTGCTTAAGCTTTCACCCACGAGTAGCTGAGATGAAGGGCAGGCAGAGGCCAAACCCTTGGGAGAACAAGTCGCTGTTGTTTACTAATATGAGAACAGAGGAGGTTTCCTGACTGTGAGGCACGGTGGCCACTTCTGAAGGCCCCACCAAGGCTGCTAAACATGAAGGGCAGGGCAGCACAGCCGGTGTCCAACTGGTCAGCAGGTGCAAAAGTCTGAGGTCCCTGTGGCATCTTCACATGAGGACTTAATGGTTCTGAGCACCAGATCACATTATGCAGAGAATTAAGATGAAGATCTGACCATGACTTTGGCAGAGACGTGAACAGCTCAGATGGGCTCCTCACACCTCGCAGTTCACCACTAAGAAAGTGAGGAAGCCCTGGTCAGGGAAGCTTCAACATCACTTTAAACAACTGCTAATTGTCCTGCACTGGCTGGATTTGACAGAGTTGTGGCAGTAAACAGGGGAACCATCACTGGGATCACTGCAGAAAAGCAGAGGCCATGACCCCCCACCCACCACCAGAGGCAGAGCCGATGTGATCACTGTAAGGGCAGCAAGACCAGAGTGGAAATGTGAGTGTCTATTTGTGGCAGTGAATCATAGATCCTGATTTTCCTAGGAGTCAGACAGATGAAGGAGCAGCTGACTCGGGGCTGCATGACTCTCCTCCTCACAAGAACTGGAAAGTCAAAGCACAGAATCACAGCGCACAGAGTGGCTGCCTGGAGGCCCGTGGGGAGCCTTCTTCCCATCCACCCTTCCCTGGAGGAACAGCAGATCTTCTCCACGCACCCTTGCCTGGGCAGAGTGGACTCTCTGGACTGTCCAGGACTGGTCCAGGTAGCATCTGAGCCAGTGCTGGTAACTCAGGACCGAAAACACCACTGACGGCCTCTGGTTAGATGGGGAGCTCAGAGGAGCGGGGTGGAGGAGGAAGTGGCCCTCATCGGCCTCACACGTGGTCCCCAGGGCTCGCTACGGGCAGGGTCCCAGGACCTGTGTCACACAGAGGCTGCACTTTGACTTCCACTCAAGAAGAAGCTGCTAGTACCTCCAGGCCGGCTTCAGCGCCTTGGGGCAAAGGGATTGAGTGAGCAGGACAGGCTGCCCTGAGGGCGCGGAGCCCGAGGAGGGGGATGGCTGCACCCAACCCCACGCCCCCAACGACCATTTGGGAGGAAAACAAAACACTGATGGCACAGAAAAGGAGACAGCCTAAGGGCTAGACCCTCAGAGGTCAAGCTCTGCCATGTGCCGCCGGGCAGTGAGCCAGTCCCGACAGGTGGGGGCAGGGAAGGTGACAATGTCCTCAGTCTCAGGACAGTCGCAGTCGCAGCGCTGGGGATTATGTCTGGGTCACTAATCCGTCAGCAGAGGGTCCCCAGGAGAGAACAGCTAGACAAGCACCTCTTGGGGGGTCAGGGGATCCATTGCCTGACTGGCCTCACCTCCCTCACCTGGGATAAAAGGTACTTTCATTCCCCAGGGGGAAAAAAGCTGAAGACCCACACCACAAACACAAGCCAGGGGATGTCACGGGGACATTTAAGAGGGGTTCGACGTGGGGGATGCCACGGGGGACACAGTCTGCCTGACCCCTCAGCACCCATCTTTACTTCCCTCCCTAAACTCTGTCCCCAGCCAAAGCACAGCCACAACCACCAGTGCCCTGGTCGCTAAGCCGGGACACACACGGAGCCCCATCCGCTCCCAGCAGCCCCTCACTTTGGCCTCGGGAGGACTGACTTCCAGCTCCTAAAGGACCCAATTCAGAAGGCAGGGGGAGGGGAGCGGTCAGCCCCACAGGGGGAAACTCCTTCCCCCAGGGTAAGGTGCAAACATGGATCCCCCAGGGACTGCCCTAATGGAGGACTTGTCCCCGCACATCTTCCAGACAAACGCCCCCACGTTGCACACACGGGGCGCCTCAGCCAGGTTCTGTCTCTGCAGCAGGGCTCTGGGCCTGGCTGACTGGGCCACAGGCGTCTCTCTGTGCTTCCCTCCCCCTCCCCAGGGACGTCTCTCTGTGCTCCCCTCCCCGCCCTCCCAGTGGCTTCTCTCTGTGCTCCCCTCCCCCTCCTCCAGGGGCTTCTCTCTGTGCTCCCCTCCCCCTCCCCAGGGGCATCTCTCTGTGCTCCCCTCCCCCCCACCGGCGTCTCTCTGTGCTCCCCGCCCCCAGGGGCGTCTCTCTATGCTCCCCCCCCCCCACGGGCATCTCTGTGTGCTCCCTGCCCCTCCCCCAGGGGCATCTCTCTGTGCTCCCCTCCCCCTCCCCCATCACTCTCACCTCCACCGCCCTGTCGTCCGCCTCCCAAACACCTGTCAGCGTTCCACTTAGGCCTTTACGTTCTACTTTCTAGATGATCCTTACTAAGACAATTGAGGTAAAATACTGTATATTATAAAAACGTGATTAAGTGATCACACATATGGTGACCAGTATCAATAGAAAGGAGGGGCCGGGAGGAAGACCTACCATATCTAGAGATGGGAAGTCCCTTGAGGCTGAGACTGGGAGCATTGGGAACTCGCCAAGATTAACTTCTGCATTTTCACAATGAGAAAACTGAAGCTCAGAGTAATCTCTTAACTTCCCCAGGGTTATATAGGCCCACAATAGCACAGCTGAGACTAGAACCCATATCTTCCGAGTCTTAAATCAGAAAGCTTCCTCCTACATTATTTTTGTAATGCAAGGATTGGTTAAATTCCTTCACTATATCCCAAGTGGGTATTTTCTAGAAGCTGGCTATTTGAACCTCGACATCCCTGGGAAAGATGGACATCTTATCAGGCTATAACATTAATAGAAAGAAATGCCTAAGGCAATAGTAGGATGTCTGCATGGCCCCGAACATAAAGAATAATGATGCTTATAATTATCATTATTTTTACTGTTCCCAATATAATTCCCATGCTTGTAATCCCACATATTTTCCAGAGTGCATTCATGCACTGGTTCCAACTTTCAATATATAAACAAATTGATATTCATGGTTCATAAGTCAGGTTAGCATTCCCCAGAGTCTGATCACCACTGGGTAAATGGTCAAAATTGAATTTCTGAAGCTACAAGTTTTAGTATCTCAGGTCCTTGATCATTTTGAGTAATTCCTAAGGCCCAGCTTAATTTATGCACAGGCTGATAGTCTCTGCACTCAAGATTACTGTAGGGAAATTACTGTTTTAAAGCACCCATGAGTGCCCTAGCAGTTTAAAAATGAACAAAACACTCACAAGGCCTCACATTCTTCCACTGTTACGATGAGTTCTATAACTTTACATAACATCCATGGAGCTCAGTCCCTCCATTCCTAAAAGAAAGGTTTGAAACAGATGATCTCTGAGGACTGCTTACAAGCTAACACACTATGATTTATTACAGTTTCCTTCTTAATGAACTGTTCTCCTTTCTTGTTAAGTTCAGTCTCAAACTTTTTACTAATTCTGTTCATGAAGTTACTTTTAGAATCACAATACCTTGTGCTTCTCCCAAGAAATACTGGGAAGTTTAATTAACCGTCAGGAGATGTTTTGAGATTGGTGCAGAAGGAGATGGCTATTTGCACCACCACGGCTTTACAGGTGCCCTTCACTGCGGGCTGTGGTGACTTGGCGCCTGACCTTCCCACACTGCATAGGGGTGATACAGCTTCCTAAATGTAGGGCTCTCAGAGTTTATGCTTTGCTCTCTGCTCTTACATAATGCATGAGAACATTATATTAATAGGAGCAATTTGGTTAAGTCTAACAAAAACAAAAGAAAATGTACTTAATCATAAGAATACTCGCAATTCAGCTATATTTTTCATAAATGTTGAAATGCCTCTGTGTATTTTGGGTTTATACAAAATAGACTAATTGCACTCTTAATGGGCTCTTAAAAGTTTATTTATGTACTATTCTTAGAGAAGAGGATGAGAATAAACAGAAGAATATGACTAAGTAATAAGAGAAAAGCAGAAGGAACAAGAGCAAGAGAATCAAATGCCGTGATTCGTCTGACAGTATTTAATTCCTTTCTCCAGGCCAAAAAAAGAAGAAAGAAAATAAAGCTTAGGTAGGTAATGAAGATGTTGAAATATTAAAATTCTATAATATATAGTATCCAGTGGAGGTACAGGGTACAGGGCTGGCAAAAGAGCTCTTATTTGTGTTCAAGGTAGATACTTAAAAGTATTGTCCAGGAGAATATGTGGCAAAGGGCTGTCTAGAATTTGTCATCTTCCTCCCTATACTTTTTCAGATCACAACTTCCTTGTGAGTCTGTTGCCTTGCAATCAACAAAATATACCTACTCTGATGTCCCATCCTCCACTAACAACTGTATTCCCCCAGGGCTATTAGTGACGCCTCAAGATTAAAGCCCAGTCATAGGCTTTACAGGAGAGATGTGATCCAGACAATGGTACCCTGATGAGTTTGTGGAAAGGCGGGCAGGCCATGTGCCATCAGCTCCTAACCCTGCATGGGAAGAAAAACTAGTCTCTGCATCTGGGAGTCCCAGTTCCTAAACAGTGGCAGGCCCTGATTTAGAGCGGCCTTGTTGGAGAATGTGTGTCTTTCCACTTCAAGGGGATGTTGTGGGTGCTGGCTACTGGTAAATCAATTCTCAGACAGATTAACTACGGCCTTTTTTGAACTTATCACCCAGTACTCAGCACTAGTCTTTAGCTGAGAGATGTGCTGTGTTCAGCTTCTTGGTTAATGCCTTGTACCATTTTTTGTTCACTCCGATCATGTGTTGACGTTAGAGACCAGAAGTCATCACTCCTCGGAGGATTTCAGGTAAAAGGCAGCAGACTGAATATGAACTTATAGAAAACAAACAAATATAGGGGTTTGCCAGCAAGGAGAAAGGCTAGTTCTTGAAACTGTGGACTTGTGATCAGAGGAAATACTTAGAGAAACCCAAATGTTAGACTTTCAAGGCCCATTTCATGTTGAATTTCCCTTTGCACACTGCAAGTTGGCCTCTGCCCTCTGAACCACGACAGCCCTCCTCCATCTCCTCCTTTTGCCAGCGAAGGATTGGGGACCCCCTGATGGCCTCTGGTCTTCTAGAGTCCAAGAAATAAAGGAGAATGCAGGGCGGTCACCCAGTTTCTTCCTCTGTCCCAGCTCCCATGCTGAGTGAATCTCGCCTCGTTTGTCCCTGACCCCTGACCAGTCTGCATCACCAGCCCTGCCCTACTCAGGTGCAGGCGTGCCTGGGAGCCCTGCTCTCGGCCCCCTGGCCCATCCTCTACTCTTCCGGGGCCTGCACGCCATTGCCAGGTAGAAGGTGGGAGATGGGTTCCCAACCAGGTATTTCTAACTTGAATTGAAAACTCAGACTCAACCCTTCCCAAACTGCCTAGTTATCTTCCTCTGAAGTTCCTTTTATACTTGTTTTTTTTTTTTTTATTTTTTGGAGGTTAAAAACATTCCCTAGGCTACAAAACCCTGAGTCATCCTTTCCCCTATTCCATACCACCCACATTCCATCTGTCAACAGATTCTGTGAGGCCTCAGTGACACCCCCTCAGTGCTTCTTTCTTTTGATTGCCTCATGTAACGTCCTAACTCAGGCTCTCCAAATCCGGCCCTAAGCAGACTGACCAGCACCTGACCTTTTGCTTTTCAGGGCACCTCAGCACCTCATAAGAGCCTGGGAGAATGCTGAGTCCCAGGCTCCATCCGAGACCTACTGGGTGAGAATCTTCATTTATCCAGATTGTGACTCTGTTACCTTGGAATTAAAAACATTTACAAGCTCTCCCCTGCACATACAAGATTGAGAAAAACAGACACCCTGAACTGGCCATCTCCTGTGATCCCACCTTTAATCTTCCTTCGACCCACTCTTCCCTCTGCCCACTCTTTCCTCTACCCACTCTTCTCTCTACCCACACTTCCCTCTACACACTCTTCCCTCTACCCACACTTCCTTCTACACACTCTTCCCTCTACCCACACTTCCTTCTACACACTCTTCCCTCTACCCACACTTCCCTCTACCCACTCTTCCCTCTGCCCACTCTTCCCTCTACCCACTCTTCTCTCTACTCATACTTCCTTCTACACACTCTTCCCTTTACCCACCCTTCCCTCTACCCACACTTCCCTCTACCCACTCTTCCCTCTACCCACTCTTCCCTCTACCCACTCTTCCTTCTACACACTCTTTCCTCTACCCACACTTCCCTCTACCCACTCTTCCCTCTACCCACTCTTCCCTCTACCCACACTTCCCGCTACCCAGACTTCCCTCTACCCACTCTTCCTTCTACACACTCTTCCCTCTACCCACACTTCCCATTACCCACACTTCCCTCTACCCACTCTTCCTTCTACACACTCTTCCCTCTACCCACACTTCCCACACTTCCCTCTACCCACTCTTCCTTCTACACACTCTTCCCTCTACCCACACTTCCCGCTACCCACACTTCCCTCTACCCACACTTCTCTCTGCCCACACTTCCCTCTACCCACACTTCCTTCTACCCACTCTTCCTTCTACACACTCTTCCCTCTACCCACACTTCCCTCTACTCACACTTTCCTCTGTCCACACTTCCTTCTACCCACTCTTCCCTCTGCCCACACTTCCCTCTACCCACTCTTCCCTCTGCCCACACTTCCTTCTATGCACTCTTCCCTCTATCCACTCTTCTCTATGCCCACACATCCCTCTGCCCACTCTTCCCTCTGCCCACACTTCCCTCTGCCCACACTTCCCTCTACCCACTCTTCCCTCTGCCCACACTTCCTTCTACCCACTCCTCCCTCTGTCCACACTTCCTTCTACCCACTCTTCCCTCTGCCCACACTTCCCTCTACCCACTCTTCCCTCTGTCCACACTTCCTTCTATGCACTCTTCCCTCTACCCACTCTTCTCTATGCCCACACATCCCTCTGCCCACTCTTCCCTCTGCCCACACTTCCCTCTACCCACTCTTCCCTCTGCCCACACTTCCTTCTACCCACTCCTCCCTCTGTCCACACTTCCTTCTTCCCACTCTTCCCTCTGTCCACACTTCCCTCTACCCACTCTTCCCTCTACCCACTCTTCCCTCTGCCCACTCTTCCCTCTACCCACTCTTCACTCTACCCACACTTCCTTCTACACACTCTTCCCTCTACCCACACTTCCATCTACACACTCTTCCCTCTACCCACACATCCCACTACACACACAACCAACAACCCACACAGCCCACAAAACAC